>CABHPQ010000663.1:29111-62401 GCA_902168405.1 Peromyscus aztecus | reverse complement strand
TTTTGCTACTGACATGCATTTGAAGATTTCCAGAGACTAAAACAAAAGACACAGAAATCTTTTTATATATATAGTAAATGTCAAACATAAAGATAGATATGTGGTCCATGTCAACTTCATCTGCTTTCTGTCAGGGCAGAAAAATCTTTCTAGAGCAAAAATTACATCATTTCAAATTTGTAGAGGGGAGTCATTAAAATATCTATAGACTACAAATTCTATTCTTCTAACCCTTTTAAAATGTTAATATGTAATTTTTTGAATTGCATGTTAGTTGTGAAAATGTGGGATGTCAGAATGTCCATGTCAGAATAAGGTCTTTTCAGTGTTTAAAATGTGCATATAATATAGTAAGGTGATCACATGATGAATACAGCAATCATCAACGCATTGCTTCAAATCAAATTTGCTCTCCAGTGTGCACACTCTGGTCAACTGCTTTTCAAGAATACCCTGTTTTATAAAAAGCACAATTTTAGCTCTGCCAGCCAAAGGCTCTGAAGATATGTTGCAAATGAGAAGGACAGCACTTTCCTGATTAGGGTATATGATATTTGGCACTTTCTTGTTTTTGTTTTTCTATATATATATATATTCTCATGCACTTCACATTTTTGTTCATGTAGATGTCTAACAGAGCTTTGCTGGATGGCTTTTGCTGTCCATGTGCAGGACTGAGCTAACTTGATGAGATTCATCTGTTCTCTGAGTCCTGCCTAGAGAAGACAAGCAATACTCATATACATGGTGGCTTGGTGGAAATATCTGAAAGAATGAACTCAGAATTGTCACCACAATGCCCAAATATGACCTCTTCAGTATGGCAGTCCCCAAATACTATTAACAGTATGTGTACCACTGAACATGTAAGATGTATTGCTTTTTATAATGTGGCAGCAGTTCTGCCATATTATAATGGTTGAAGCAGTTTTAATGATGTACATTCTAAAGTGGATCTATATAGCTATAACTATCCATAAAATAAATTCCCAATTGGTTGCCACACATACAGCAACTACTGTTTATATCACATTCTTTCACTGTGAAAGAAAATGAATGATCTCTTTTTAAACTGACATGTGGCTCAGTTTTCCATTCCAGCATGCCCAACTTCTAAACCAAATCTAACTATAGACAGAGTTCTGTGGCTTCTACTCCTCAAATATGATAATTTTAGTTTGAAGATCTGTGAATGAGCCCACTAGCTCCAAAGGATAGCTTCAAAATTTGCCTACAAAGATGACCCTGGTTAAATTCAGTCAGTCATAAACAAATAATAGTTATGAATGTGTGAGAGAGATTTGTAGAAAGAGATTGAGGGGTTAGGTAAACCAGGGTAACAGGGAGGTGGGAGGGAGAGGAAGGTTAGAATCTTCAGTAAGTATTATGTTTATGTATGTGTAGAACTGCCAAAGAGCAAATTTAATGAAAGAAAGACATATGATTGTCCAAATCTCCCAACATCCACAGACAAGCCAGGCACAATAACTACACAAAGCATCCTGCACCATAATGTGGTGGGGAAACTCAGAAGGCTACCTGTCCTTCAACACCTCCTAAGTCTATCCTTCATATTCACTTTGCCACCAATGACCCCAGGGGTGCTACTGTGTTTGTTCTACATGACTCCCAGTTTTAGTCTTGCTCTCTCCTAATTTATTTTTCTTTGTAGTGTAGACTTTTCCAGAAATGTAAGTTTCAGAGATTGCTTTCTCTTTTACATTTTGGGAAATAGATGACCATTGGAAATATTCTTTATTTTCTATAACTCTTCAGATATGTTTCCCTTGGAATCTTCTTGAGCTTCTTGAATGTAAATTACTAATCTATTCTACTGCCCACCCAGCAGCTTCCATTTGCATGAATGCAGAAGGCCCTTTTGTTCTTTGTCACCGGAAGAGTAAGAGAGATATTGGATTCTTCTGTAGTCTTGACAAATCTCTTCCAGACAGCACGACTTTGCCTTGTTCTACCTACAGTATTGGAGATGTGCTCATCACACTAAGACTGTGTGGAATGACTCAGCCCTAACAGGCCTAAGGGCTGGCCAGCGAAAACTGGTAATGAGGGCATGAGCATAAGATACTTCCTGAGAGCCAATATGAGTCTGCCTAAGGGCCTTAGCAACAGCAGCTGAGCCCTGATCTGAGATGACCTGGGCCAATGAGAGGCAGCCATGCCACATTAGCAGATGCATATTCATCAGACCTTCCCCTGGGGTGAGGTGGACAGTATTTAAGGCTTCCCTCTTCCTGAATAAACTGAGCTTGTTTTCAGCCTGACTCCCAGGGCCTATATTGTTGACTCTGCACCCCCTCCCCTAAGGGAACCTCACAGGACCCTACAACAAGACTGTACTCTCTTTTGGGAACTGCTTCCTAGTTAGAAGGACTCTGTTAAGCTATTTCTGTTTACTACCTAGTCTGAATTCCTTAAGAGTTGATTATATAGCTAATCTCTCATTTCTGCCATTTTATTGAAAACAGATGGATGAAGCCTGGTGGCATCCTTTAGTGTTTGCTCAGAAATCATTTCACTGAATTAAAATGTTCATTAGACATCTTTAATATTTTTGAGTCAAATCCTGTAATGAAATGTCATGGTTTCCTGTAGTCCTTGGTGGCACATGACTGTGATCCCAGCTACTCATGGGGCTGAGACAGGACAATTATAACATCAAAACAAGCTGGATTGCAGATGAGGTCAAGGTCTCACAGTCAATGTGATGATTATTCTTGGTTGTCAACTTGACAAAATCTGGAATTAACTAGAACCCAAAATGGAGGGCACACCTGTGAGGTTTTCTGATTAATTTGAAGTGGGAAGATCTCAACCTAATCTCAGTCTTTGTGGGAGGAAGACACACCTTTAATATAGTGTGCCCACAAAGCATTTTCTTGAGGAGTTAAACCGGTTTGTGATACCAAAAAGAATGGTGTAGGAGAGATAAGGGTTGGTAGTAATATTTTGCTTAGAGAAATTAACAAGAGGCAAGATGAGAGAGTCTAATAAGACAATAAGTGAGGCCACAAATGGTGGTTGTGAGTTTGATACAGGAGAGACACACAACCAGCATTCTCCAAGGCAATCAGGCAAAGTGTTATGCAATAGCTGATATGCAGAGGTTGATGTCAGAAACAATAGATGGGGTGACAGGAATGTAGGATGAATATCAACAAAAAAGATGATATTAGGGATGTAATATCTTTGAGGAGCTTTGGACAACTTCTATTATGCCTATTCTTAGGAACTGAGGGAGTTGAGTGTGTCTCCTCTGTATTTTGATTGTGCCTGATGGGCAGTTGTGATAAATGCTATAGTAAAGTTTACCAATGATCCTCATCTCCCATCTGGGGTGCCATGGGTCATTAATTGGACTATAAAAGATTGGTCACTTTGCATAAAAGGTAGAAAGTCTTCCTGAATATGCATCATGTCTCCTACAGGACCAAAAAGGGCAGCCACAATAAGTCTCTGATCAATGTCAACAGTAATCTCTAGTTTGATCACAGAGAAAGCAAGCATAGGGGACAGGTGTATTAGAGATGATTTAGGTGTTACAGGAACAAATATCCCCTTTTGGCAACCTCTTGGTTGCTGTATGCAGGCCCCACAATGCGAGTTGTCTGAATTTAACCAGTTAAGTATAGGTTTCATTAAGTATAGGTTTCCTGAACCTTTGTAATCTTAATATAACAATAGCATGGGGGGGGATCTGGAAATTTTTTCATTACCTTTAATCACTTTTTGAATTTTCTTAAGATTTTGTATCCTTGGATGTTTATACTCTTTCTTAGAACCTAGGAACTTACTGAAGCTTTCCCAATCTCAGACCTTCATTAACATTTTCTTAGGCTTTCATTGCAATGGGGTGGTTGTGTTTTTACCAATGACCTCTCCTGGGCTCTCTTTAGAAACTTCAGTCCCGCCACACAGTTTCAAGTCTCAATTTCTCTTTATGATACCTTCATGTCTTTTTAAAACTAGTACCACCCAAGTGACTCTTACATTACAAAGTTCAGCTACCAATATTACGTACATTCTTTCATGAGTCCATGGAGGTGCAGCTTTAATACCTTATTAAGCAAGCATTTTTTTAAAAAAAAAAAATCTTATAAAAAATCCCTGTTTTATGATTTTTGTTTTTATGACAGGAATTATCATAAAAAATAAAAAAAAAAAACAGGCTTGAGGGTAAACCCTAGTGAAGGACAGATGGATAAAGGAATTATAGTGAACTGAATCAGCCCTTGACAGCCTGATGTGTAACAATTTCCCAACCCTAGGAGCAGTTGTTGGTTAAAAGTGGGGGGGTCTCTTGAATGATAAACACCCATATGTGAGAGCTACCCTGGACAGGTGTTTTTAGGAAGAAGAAATGGAGGAGGAGAGACCAAGTTTAGATAGCAAAGGTTTTCAGATCCACTGTCCAGTTGTTGGTTAAAAGTGGGGGGTCTCTTGAATGATAAACACCCATATGTGAGAGCTACCCTGGACAGGAGTTTTTAGGAAGAAGTGGAGGAGGAGAGAACAAGTTTAGATAGCAAAGGTTTTCAGATCCACTGCGCAGTGGCAGAAGTGACCACCCGCTGAGAATTGAGCGTGCCAATTTAGGCCACCAAAATGTTCTGAGGCCAAGATGTTTGTTACAGCAAAGGGAAGCTTTAACACAATCTGAGTCCATGGAGGAAGACAGGAAGGGTCATACAATGAACTCCACCGGAAGGAGTCTCTATGAGATGCAGATAGGAGCTGAGAGGCGAGAGAGAAGCCCAGGAGGGCATAGCAGATCTGTGAGACTCCCAGGATGGAGCTGGCCATCCTTAGGCAGGGCAGAATTTCATCCCTGGTGGTGGCAACTGTGAGTCACTAAATTAAGTGTTTTCTACCCAAGGTAATGGACTTGTGAGTTGGAGTGATAGCTAATCCTAAATAAGTAACCTGAGGGGTGGGCATCTGGACTTTACAGGGTGAGACTCTATATCCCTGGCTGGACAGAAAGTTTAATAAGGTAGAGGTGTGGGCCTGTCTAATTTGAAGGGATGGGCTACAAAGGAGAAGATCAGCTGTGTATTGTATAAGCTTGGATTTAGGAAGAGACAGAGATTAAGTCAGAGGCCAGAGCCTGGCCAAATATAAGTGGGATATCCCAGAACTCCTGGGATAGAACAGTCCAGGAGAGTTGGGTGGAAAGATGCATATCTGGGTCAGTCCAAATAAAGGCAAAGCTATTTTGTGACTGTTGATTGAGAGGTATGGAAAAAGAAGGCATCCTTGAAGTCTAGGACAGAGAAATGGGAGGTCTCTGAGGGGATGGTAGAGAAGGGGGTACAGGCATTGCATACTCTGGGGTGAAGGAGAACCACTGCTGAGTTGATAGATCAGAGACCCTAAACCAAGTGGTAGGTTCCATTGTTATATTTTTATTTTTATCATGAGTATGGGATGATTAAAGAGGGGAAGAAATGGGGTGCAAGACATTTTTTCTTAGGGATCAGAGATAAGAGGGCTAAGTATCCTGAATCTGTAGAGACAGAGTGAGTAGTAAACCTGAGGTTAGTGGGATGTGGGGAGACTGTTAAAGTTGTCTTCCTACCCTGACAGTAGGGGGACAAGAAGATGTAGGTCCCTAAAACTTAATCATGTGCCTCCAGTGTCCAGGAGGACAGAGAGAGATCGGCCTGTGCTGTGGGATGTTCTGTATGACAAATATGTTAATAAATAAAGCACTGATTGGCCAGTAGCCAGACAGGAAGTATAGGCAGGACTAACAGAGAAGAAAATTAAGGGACAGGAAGGTGGAGGGGGAACACTGCCAGCCACCGCCAGGACAAGCAGCATGTAAAGATGCCGGTAAGCCACGAGCCACGTGGCAAGGTATAGATTTATAGAAATGGGTTAGTTTAAGATATAAGAACAGTTAGCAAGAAGCCTGCCACGGCCATATTTTTTATAAGTGATACAAGCGTCTGAGTGATTATTTTATACGTGGGTTGTGGGACTGCGGGACTTATGGGACCTGGAGAGAAGCTCTCCAGCAACAGGCCTGATACTGTGATATCTACCACTGAGGCTCCTTGTCAGAGATGACAGTGGTCAGGCCAAGGGAGTCCAGGCCTCTTCAATCATCCATGGCTGGATCTAAGAGTTTGGAAGAAGGAAGATCTAGGCCTAATGTACCCATGCCTCAAGGGACATGGGGCAGTCAATACCTCAATGCCCTTCTTGAAGGTACTTTGGACATGATCTGGGTGGTTTGCAAGGGTGCAGACAGGCCCAGGCCCAGTGACACTCCTGGCTGCATTTGAAACTAGGATGTGGAGGTTCTTGAGCTTTGGGAGGCTGGGGAGCCTGGGCTTCTGCCTTGGCCAGTTAGAAGGTCTTAGCCACCATCAGGTAGTTTCTTGGGGGGGCTTTTTCATTTCTCCTTTGGTACACCATGAAGGCCACAGATAAGGCTTCTTTCTGCCTGTGGAGTCAGAGGTCCTCTCCCTAGATGTTTAAGTTTTGCCTTAATATCGTGGAAACTTTAGGAGAAGTGGGTCATAAGGAGTTAGTTGTTTTACATCTGGGGTCTCAGGATCATGATTGGTATATTGTAAGAGGGCTTTTGTGAGGCAGTCTAGGAACTGAAATGGGTTATCATGTTTGTCCTAGCTGACCTCTTAGATTTTCTCCTAATCTACTGCTTTAAGTGTGGGCCTTATGAAAACCAGCCAGGAGGCAAGTTACAAAACCAATCCCTTAGTGTATTGTGATTCCATTCAGGATCTTGGTTGGGGAATACCTTAGTCCTGACTGGGTAGGAGGCCTGTTCCTGAGGGGAGAAAAAGGCAAACCAGAGAGGCTGGAGAGGAAGAGAAAGGACTGTGGGTTGAGGCTGATGTGGAAGAGGCTTGTTAGTATGATTCAAAATGTGGAAGAATCATCTGGTATGGGGAGCCTCAGAACTAGAGGGGGTTGTTTTTTCTTGATTGGGTCATGCCATGTGGTCACTTTTAATCAAGATGGGAGTGAGGTCACATGGCAAAGTCCATCCTTTCTAACCATAGCAAAGATGGCTATCAGCCATATTGTTGCCTCATACTGATGAGGGACAGCAGCTAAGATGGCAGCAGGCCACATGTTTCCTTTGAGATTACCCATGTACAGATTTTTAATTATCAACCCAGGTGTTAGGAGTTTTAAGTTAACCCGTTTGTTATAGATTTTACTGGGTTTTAATCATACCCAATATGTTTACACATTTTGAGTTGCAGAAAGTTTATGTGATAGTTTTACAAATTTTGAGATAAGATTTGTACTTAGCAAAGATGTTAGAGACTTAAACCAAACCCAAAAGTATGAGAGTGTGAATATAAGATAAATAGCAATAGTCCCTATTGGGAATAGTCTGTCCCTTTATTTTGTTTTGCTCTTCTTTCTCTGTCACTTAGTCAGGTGGCTCACCTGACATGGGACAGAGATTTTGGAAAAAACAAAACAAAATAAAAAAACAAAAAACTTTAAACAAGTGTGCTTGCATCTAGAGAAGGCAGAGTCATAGCCCAACTCCAGAGCCAGCTTTTAATTGAAGTGGGATGGCATAAAACCACATAAAAGCAAGTGACCACATGACATGACCCAATCAAGAAAAAACAACTCCTTCTAGTTCTAACCACTCATACCTAAAAGACACCCGAATCCCTGTAAAACTTAATCCAGTCAGCTGAGAACAAAGAGGGCATAGAGACAGGAAATTTTTGAGCTCTGACTATAGCCCTGTTTGTTTTTGTCTAGTCTCTCCCTCCTCCACTTAGTGTAAATGTCTGGTCATTTAAGTTAACAATGGATGGATCTGTAAGTTTGTTGCAAAGTGGGAGCCATGGGTAGGACAGAGCAAGACGGGAAGAAAGCAAAGGAAGAGGCCAGTTGCAGTATGCACACACTGCCTACTCTTCTCTAGCTGATGTATCATCTCTCAGCTCCCTCCTGCAGTACCCACTGTCTATTGCTGTGGAACTGCGAGTGAAATTATTTTTTTCCTCCTCAAGTTGCCTTTGGTCACAGCAGTAGTAACCCTAACTAAGACAATAATCACAAAAAAAATTCCAAAACAACACTGAATTAAGAGTATGTCATAGCTTTGCTAATGAATGATTCACCAGTGCGAAATTTGTATTTTTTCATGTTTCTATAAATGAAGTACTTTAGAGTTCTTGAATTATCAAACAGAATGGAATCCACATGAATGTCAGTCACATGAAGCCTCTCTAGGAATAGCTAGAATGGTAGCCTCATCTGGAGTCAACCAAGCAACATTCCTTCAGAATCCATACCCATCATTTATTCACAAAGACAAAAGAAAATAATTTTTAGCCCTTGTTTAAATGTGTTAAAGCTAGGACAGATGATCCCTAAAATATGTTTGAAAAATCTCCTTCAAAAAAATGATTTAGCAAAAAATATAAGCCTCAAAAACTGTTGAATATTGAATATTCTAAAGTATTTAATGTCTCAAAAAATTGGTTCCAAATGTAACCTTGGACAATTCAGATGTTTATCACAGGAATTTTTAGTAAATGCCTAAAGTATATATAATCTCATATACATATTTGAGGAAACTATAGCTTGTAATGTCTTGACAACTTGGTAAACTGATTAATATAAGAACTTCTGCTAGGATAGTCTCCAAAACATAAATCTCATGACATTACTTCCTTGTTAAAAAAACCTTCCATAGACTTTTACCTTAATGTAGAGTTAACCCTCCACAGTTACAAATAAAGTTCTAGTGAATATCTAGCTCTCATCCTGAGATGAGCTATTTTATCTACCCCTCTATATCCACCAGTGCTGCAACTGCATCCAGAACTTGCTGAGATTTGTAGGCATTCATTTATATTCTCTGACTGTAACCTATTTGTTTCTCTCTTTATTTATTTATGTATTTATTTATGTATTTATTTATTTATTTATTTATTTATTCTTCTCTCATATTATTATATCCTGACTGAAGTTTCTCCTCCCTCTTTTTCTCCCAGTTCCTCCCACTACCTCTCCTCTCCCCCAGATTCATGCCTCCTCTATTTCCTTTCAGAAAAGGGCAGGACTCCAAGGAATATCAACCAAACACAACATATCAAGTTACAATAAGACTAGGCACCTACCCTCATATTAGGGTTGGACAAGGAGGCAACCCAGTAGGAGGAAAAGAATCCCCCAAACAGTCAAAAGAGTCAGAGACAGCACCCAATCCCACTGTTTTGAGTCCCAATAAAACACCAAGTTGCACAACTATAACATATATGTAGGGGACGTAAGTCAGACTCATACAGGCTTTCTGATCTCTGCCAGGCCCCATAGTCCTAGTCAGCTGTTTCTGTGGGTTTTTTTTGTGGTGTCCTTGTCAATTTTGGCTCCTACAATCCTTCCTCCCACTCTTCCTCAGGATTCTCCATGTTCCACTTACTGTTTAGCTGTGGGCCTCTGCATCTGCTATTTGAGAAATGTTTTTTAAGCTAAACCTTACATGCAAAATGGAAAACTAACATTCTTAAAGTTGTAATTTCAGTTATTCAGTTAGTAGAAAATATTACTACTGCAGTTAAACATGTCTAATTACTTGAGGTAAGTCTAATGAAATCAAGAAATTGTTTATTGATATGGCTTTATGTGATAGTTGAATTGGTAAAAAACAAAGATAAAAAACAGTCTTAGACATTTCAGTAACTAGGTCCTTTTAGACACAGCTGAGAGAGTTGAAGCCCACAGGGAGTGAGACGCTTGTCTAAGGTCTCTTAACTGGTTAATGGGGAGAGTCAGGGCTCTTTCTGGGACCATCGTAGACAAAGTTAACACAGCACTCGTGAGAGACATAAGCTCCTCAAACTATAAGACAACTCCCTGGCAGTTGGTGAGTTCATTCATTTTCTTTAATTGCTCTTCTTTTTATTTTTTTAAAATTTGTTATACATAATTTTTAAACCATCTTTCCCCAGTCAAAAACATTCTAAAAATATTCCTAAAAATAATGAGGTACTTGTCAAGACAAAATAGGCTCATTGTTTTATTTCTTAGAAGAATATTTAAGGAAGTTTAAGTGTCCTTATGAAAAGATAACTTAAAGTTAGTTTGCTTCTTCTCTTATGTTTGGAATTATATTCTAATCCACTTTAGCATATGAATATAACCATTTGAGAATGAGGCCTTCCAGTAGGAAAGTATTCATAGTTGGTATGGAGCTTCAAATGAGAATTGGAATTGCTATTGTGTTCTAATACATCCAACATTTATATCTAATACCCATATCTAATATCTACTACAAATCCTGTTTGAGTTAATTAAAAACCTTCACAATAAATGTTGTTGTACCCTTTAACTTTATTCTATAAACATAAAGACAAGATAAAGTGATATCTGCTTAATAATTTAAATATACACTTTTCCTAAACAGAGAAAAATTCTGAAACAATATATACAAATGGAGACAGTATAGGCTATGGTAGACAGTGGAAGAGGGAGGTAGAATTATGTATTTCAGAATGAAACATTGCAACTAAGCCTGTAATCCCAGCACTAGGGTGAGTGAGGCAGAAGGAAGAGAAGAAGGAGCTCAATTATGAAGCCAACCTGGTATGTGTATTAGGATAAAGCCTCATAACACAAAGGCATAAAAACAAACACACTGAAACAGAAATAATTATGTATCGGAACTGATTTGAATATGTTTCTATTTCCACTGCTCTAAAATAGTGCTAGTTTCATCATTTATTTCCTTAACACTCTTTTATCCTTTGTCTGGTTATATAAAATAGATTATTAAAAAGAATATTTGGGAGACAAAATTTGTTATAAGAAATTTGAAAACATGGATTTAAGGATAATTATACGTGGGTAGTAGTACCCCCACAAAATTTTATATATATATATAAAACTTAGTGCATGACTTGTTCAAGGTATTGTACCTGTACAACTCATTTAATAATGTAATGCAAATTGTTAGTGTTTGGAAGGAGTCTGGTGGAAGATCCACCTGGGCTCCCTTCCCCATCTCTTTCCCTAAACCTGCCCTTGCAAAGTCCGCCAAACACAGCTCCTCTCCAAACATACCCCTTCAAAGCCTGTCAAACACAGCTCCTCCTAAAACCCGCCCCTTCAAAACCTGCCAAACACAGCTCCTCCCTGAGAGAGGCTCAGGATGACTCTCATAGGAGATATATAAGCGGCATCCCAGAAAATATATTAGTGGTTCTTCTGGTCTCATGTCCCTGTCTCCTCTCTGCAGGGCTGGGGAATTGTCTGGGAGCTCTTTATCCATTAAACCTGGGCTTTTCTTGATTCAGTCTGATTTGGATTTGCTCCATCAGCAGAGAGGTCTTCAGGAGGCCTAAAACTTATCAGTTTAGTCCTTGAAAGTTATTATTACAAAGTATTTAGGATAATAAAGAAATGCAGGTTAGTAGTTAGTCACTATTACAATCTAACTTGTAGTCATGTTAGGTATGCTTTCAAGGTCAAACAGAGATATACTTTAGATAGACACGTTATCTTCAAATACTTCAGAGGTCTACAGAATATGGCCTTTAAGATGTTTTAATAACACATGTTCTTATTATTTTTTTGACAATGAGATATATCTACTCCTGACAGCACAAATCTACTTCAGAGAAGATGATGAGCACTGAAGAAACTCCATATGGAGTTTACTTTCTTTGTGGCAAAAGTTAGCCACCAGGCAAGAAAGTGCCCTTGCCTCAACTGCTGACAGTATGTTGTCCCAAAGGGACAAGCAGGACACAAAATAAAGGATTGCCAAGCTTTGCCAAAACAAGGTAGAGCAGCCCTTCAGAAAATCCTGTTTCACAGATAAGTCTATCAGATATTCTAGGCCTGTAGGCCAAAGATAAATGTCCCAATGGTGCTGAGAAACATTAGGTGACTGTCCAGGCTGCCAACTGTCTCTGTCTATTCTTGCAATTTCTGTTTTCTCAGATAATATTATTTCCCTTCTCAGGTCTTTGATGGGGTTGAAGACTAGACAGTTATAGTTATAATCCTCTCATATCTTAGTTAAGAACATTTTAGGTACTAAAGTTAGATGCTTCAGAATGGGACAGCTATTGGAGTAAATTATGTAACATGTCATTTACCTATGGTCTGGATATTTCTGGATATTTAGTATGTGTCTCTTGTCTGGTGTTACTCATATTGGTTGTATTTCTGTTTTGTTTGTTATTACCTTTCCCACCTCCTGGACAACACTTGACAATTATTCCTCTTTTATACAGTTTTGTATTAGGTTAGGACTTTCCTATTTAAACAAAAAGGGGAAATGTAGTAGTATTTGCTCCACCCATGACCTTGAGCTATATGGCCCAAAAGAGGTGGTGCTTTTTGCCTTCCTACATGACATCTTGAAAGGGAGAGGGGTCATTTGGGCCCTTGCTTCCTTCTTCCTGGTGTGATCGGACAGCCAGGTGCATTTGCTCCCAGACACAACAGAGGATAACTTCAGCTGCTTACTTGGTTCTGTATTCATGAGTTTATTTCCTCAATTTATATCTTAATAAATCCCTAATACCCATTCATAGACTCATGTGGATTGATCTTAACATATATGTATGTGCATGAAGTTCCCATGGAGGCCGGAAGAGGATGTTTGATTCATTGGAGTTGCAATAACATAGAGTTGTAAGCCTACATTTGGGTGTTGGGAATCAAACCCAGATACTCTATAAGAGCAGCAAGTACTCTTTAACCTCTGAGCCATCCTTCCAGGCTCTTGTGTACCTATTCTAAATAACTAATTAATTTAATCAAATGACAAGCAGATCTTTCAAGTCAGCTATTATATTCAATTTTAATGCTTTGTTATAATTTACAATCATTTCACAATGTGTTGTGAGAGTAGAAAGTTCTTCCTCCATAGACCGGACCTGTATAGTGCTATTCTATCATGTTTACCTTTCAAAATCTCAAATATGCCATTCGTGTCACTCTCATAAATGTATCCCCTTGAGTATCTTTGAGTCCCTATTATACCCTTCATAGACAAATAGACATTAATTGTATCAAAATTCTTCAAGTATCAAGTGTAATTAGTGTCTTTTCTTGTAGGGTTTGTATTAATACAATTTTTTACTTTAATTTGCTTCTCCATCAAGTTCTTTCAAATTGTAAAGCTTTAATTTATCTTTTTAAAGTTGAAACCTATTACCCAGAAAATCATGTCTACTGCAGTTGAGTATTCTTTTGTGTTGGTCACATGTAAATTTATTCCAGCATAGAGTTTGACTTTTATGATATTGCTTTGCAAAGTGTGATATACATGAAGTATTCTAAAATAAATGTTTGGTCCCAGAATATTGGATTTTTGGTAAATGTCAGATCAGAGTGGAAAATAATATAGTAATTTGTGATTTACTCAGACATGGATTGAACAATTTTTCATTTCTATGCTCAGATTCAGAGAAACATGTCTTTCTGGTTATCTTTAAAAGTTACTCAAAGTTCTTATTGTAAATACAACTGAATATTTATCATCTGTACACAAAGTACATCATGAGAACAGAAAAATTAGACAGACTTATTGGGGTTTTGTAAAGTGCACCATATTGAAAATCTTATTTATAAGTAGCTGTTGGATCAAAGTTAGTATATGAAAAGAAATGAATCCATGCTAAAAGATCAGGCTTTATATTTCAGATAAGTACATATTTCTATAAGTACTTTTCTCTAATAGTATGTGATGAATAGATTTCCAAGTGATGTATGTATGCCTGCTATTTTCCATTAGAGTTATATTTATTCAATTCTATATACACATTAATACCTTGAGATTTTTATATGAATTTTCTACACTACTGCACCACAAAATAGATGTAATGTCATTTTCCTGTTGTAGCCTCACAATTCTATAATAATGATACCATTACTAAGATGACTCTCTTTCTCATAACTATGAGTCACTCTAAAATTTTCTTTCTTTACACAGTTACTATAAATGGATGGAAAACAATTTATGATAGATTCCAGTAGATGAGTAAAATACTGTCATTTTCAAAGAAACTGTTTCTAAAATGTGTAAGAGTGCTTTAGTACACATTTCACCCTCCTGTGATGATCATTATCTTCAACTGATTTTGTATATCTCTGTGTTAAGAAACTAAAAAGAGGATGGATTCTATTTTTCTTAACTTCACATTTTTAGTTGTGAAAGGCACTGTCTTCTTGACTACCAATTTTTTTTTCTATAAATAAAATAGTAATTTAGAGCCTTTAAAGGAATTTACTTCTGTTCAGTTAGTCAGGCATGATAGTAACCCAGCTGTATTTTTATTTTCAATTAAATATATTGATCTAGATAATAAACTGGGTGTCTTCTAGAACTGTAGCTGGTCAAATCAGAATGTTATGGACTCATTTGACTTCAATGAACTGACCTTATTTTTGGTTCTGCCTGTGTAAATCCTGTATATACTCTAGTCTAGGTATAGTTCCCAGTACTCATGGATATTTGAGTCTATTCTTGTAATCCCACCCCAAGTTCAACACTTTTCCATATAGCTTGTACATAGTTTATATCATCCCACATCTAAACCTTTGCTTGTCCGGAGATGATGTTATTATAGTCTATAGTAATAATTATTTTTCTGTTTTATTATGCTGTGAATATTTAAGTAAGATACATTGAATTCAGAATTTTGATTACATTACCTAAATTTATTTTTAACTCCATTTATTTTAATTGCAATCTGTTTCTAAAGATAAACGATGGCCCTGTAGCCGACTTCAATTTGATAAACTTCTGAAATCCATCATTTTTTATTCTGTTGGATTTTACCTGTTGATCCAGTTATGGGTTCCTTGCCACCATAACCTTCAATTTTTCCTTTATCATCTAATTTTTCCTGCTCATCCTCCTTTTCTGGGTCTTCCTCCTCCAACAAAGTATAATTATGTCATCCCATTGACTTAACACTGACTCTCCTAGGTTTTATAGATATGGTGAAAAAATATGATAATAGAAAGACTTCAGAAGCATATACTGATAGCCTTCCTTTTATGATGTTTATCCTTGGACTCCATAGCCAGCATTTATGATTTTGGTATTAATTACAATATTCGGGAGCCAAACTTAAGTCTGAAATCAAATGATACATTCAAATTTCTGTATTTTTTTACATAAAAATAATTAATAGTTAATTCATTTTTCTTTCAGAAAGTTCTCTGTCTTAAAGATATAAAAATAGAGATTAGAGATAATAATTCATTGAAATTGAATTTTCTTTATTAAAAAGAACTTAATTAGAAAGAAAGGTTGTCATATGGAAAAAGTACTCTGAATTTGTTCTTTATGTCTAGCCACACTGGCTCTTTCAGTAGCTAAATTGGCAACCCTGTTGACCTCTCAGAAATTTATTTAAACTCATTGTAAAATATTTTACATGCCACCAATTATCTAAAATTCCTTTTTTCTATTACTCTAAGGAACATATCAATATTAAAATAGCCTTTGGAAGAATAATGACAATAAACCCAGAAAATATTTGAATCTAGTTGTTTGGGGGTATGACCATGTATTGTTACTCTTTTTATTGCTATTTGTGTTTTATTATATTCCTCTTTGATACTGTAAACTGTTCTTCATTCATACTCATAGGGTAAAACAAGGGCATCTAATTTCCACTAACTGCTGATTCCAACTTACCATTTATATTCATTAGCAAACTAAAAATTCAAGGACAACATTTATGTTTGTTCTTATAGCAAGTTTAATTTCACATGCAATTCTACTATTTCCTTAAATCAACTGTGTTCCCATGATTTCCCATCATTTTATGATGTTTATCCTTGGACTCCATAGTTAGCATTTATGATTTTGCTATTAATTACAGTGTTTGGGAGCTAACCTTAAATCTGAAATCAAGTGATATAGTCAAATTCTTGTATTTTTTTAAACATGGAGTAAACAAATAATATTTAAAAGTTAATTCATTTTTTTCTTTCAGAAAGTTCTCTATGTCTTAAGAAACAATAAAAGTAGAGATTATTAGAGATTGGACCTGTTAAAGTAATTTAGATGAGAATATGGCTTTTTTGCTATTGTTTGATGCTGAATCTTATCAATACAACTCATATATTTGATATAGCAAAAACTTCTTCAGCATTTCTTCATATCTTGGTTTACAAAGAATAATACTGAGAGGAAAAATGTAGTTATATTAACAGCAGGGATAATTCAAATTTAAGAAAACTGAGCATTATGGAGAATGAAGTAGGCATCAAGAATCAGGAAGCTGATAAATCATGGGAGGGGACTCACTTATATCAATATGACTCTGATGTTTTTCCTCATGGACTTTTGATCTCTCTAGCTATGTAGTTAGGGTATGTATTACCTATAAAATGCATTGAGTTCATATGGAAACACACATAGATTTGTGCAATTAGTTATGTTTTCTTTTCTTTCTGAATTACTTTGAATCTAGGAGTTAACCAGAACTAAAATTTTGTAGATAGAACAATAAGAGATCAGTGATCTGATTCATTTTAAGTTCCATCTCTATTTGATTTCTGCAGACTTTTAAAAAAGACCTCTGATAATGTGAAATGTGTATGGAAAGCTACTTTATTTTTCTTGTCCCTTGTATGTATGTATGTGTGTGTGTGTGTGTGTGTGTGTGTGTGTTTGAAGTGTTGTTTTTTCATATAATTTTATTAATAAAGTAATAAAATGCTTTGTGATTTTATCTTCTACATTCCATAAGATACATTTATCAGTTTCTATAAATTAACAGATATTGTAGAGCTTAAAACACTTAATTTATGCACTGAATTACTTCCTTTATATGTATTTGAGAGTGATGAAATAGTATAACATCATAAATTGAAAGTGTGAACTTAATAAGTCACTAAAATTATCTTGACAATGTATGATATTGAAGCTTCTCAAAGAGCACATAGTTTGAACTAAGGGAATATTTGAATGGCTTTGTGCCTAAATTTTTAAAATGTAGATGCTATGTTGTTTTAAAAATAGAATAAATAGTTTTTTTAGGGATTACTTATAAATTCAGGTAAAAATCTATAAATATCCATGGAAAGTCAAAAAGGAGTCTGGATTTGGAAGAAAGAAAAAAATAAACAACCAGTATTCTATAAACAGCCATTTCACTTGCTAACTACGGTTTAATACCGTGATCCATGACCTTTGCGTTTCAGCTTTTGACATTTATTATGTTCTAGTAAGAACAACAAAGACCACATTTTATAATTTTTGATCTATGACCACATTAATTGCATAAGCAATAAACAAGTACTGTAGATAATTATAACAGAACTTTATCTTTTTGATTTTCCTATTTCTCATACAATGCAGCATTCATTTTGTCTTATATTTTTCTTGTTAAGAATGATTTGATGTAGAGTAAAACTGCTGGAATTTTCAATGTATTTGTCTATTTGAAACATATATTGAACAGCTCGATTTATAATTTTTAAACTTTTAACAATAAATTAATCATTTATTTAATGATTTGCAAGTATTTCCAATTAACCCAAAGTGCTCCTAAAGTTCTAATGCAAACATTTAAGTTAGCAGAACTTGTTTATTAAAAAATCTTAAGAAGATGATTCCATTTTTGATATTTAAGGTTAATTATTCTAATTTTATATCTTGAAGTTAATATAATTTTTCAATGAAAATTTTCAATTAATTTCCTACTGTTGTCTTAAGTAAAATGTATGGCAGTTCTCCTGACAATGTGAACTTTTTTATAATTCTTTTAAAAAAAGTACCCCGTGTATTTATAAGTAGTAGTACTATATTATACATTTAACCTTTCATAAGAAGGCATATTTCATGATTAACATTCTACTCAAAATATACAGTTCAAAAACTTATCTACCTTTATGTAGGTTTATAATTTTATATTTGTGAAAAATATCCAAACTCATAGAGAAACAACTATGCATACATTGCTCATAGTATACATTACACATAATTTATATAGTATACATAGATTATATGGACAATATCTAACAAAACTTTTGGTTTAAATTATCCAAAGGAAAGGATCATGGAAGATGGATAAGCCTAGCTTATTTTCACTTACATTCAGGCCACACAAGCACAAGTTTTTGAATGGTTCAGGCTTACTCAACAATTAATTGCACAGTATTCAGTTGTACCATGTAAACATTAAATCTTTATTGCTACTAATTAATTTTGTGCCCCATGTAAAGCTCCAGTATTACTTTTTTTTCTAACTTTTATCTAATAGTGAAACTGAACATTAAGAAGGTAATTAAAATATATGTATTTGAGAAGTTTAAGTTTTACAGGTTAACTATGTCATTTATACAGTATTTAAAAAATAAAATTAAAGAAGCTTTCTTAGGAAGGAAGGCTAATACCGAAAAATGGTAAAGGAAATAGCAGGATATATTTGATCTGATGGGGAAAAGGAAAAAAGAGAGATTCCTTAGGGAAGAGAGAAGGAGAAAAATACAGAAGGAGGAGCGGGGAGGCCAGTTATGTAACAATATTTGTGGCTGGAAAAGTCACAGGAAATCACATTACTACTTACTTAAAAATTATTAATGTACACAATTCTGTGCATTAATATACAAAAGTAGATTTAAAGAACTTTTCTTATCTTGGATGAGTGCCCCTCTGAGAGCCAAAAACCAGCTAAACAGTAATACAATACCAGGCATGAGAATTCTTTTGAGTTTTCAGCTAGGGTTCTCTGAGAGACTCCCAGACCATACAGCCTTTCACTGTTGTCTTCGTTATCCCACAGAGGTGGTAGCTAAGTATCCATTGTTGAAGACACCATGCACTTCAAAAAGAGGGAAGAGAGGCCCTTGAACTGGAACTGAACTGAAGGTCCCATCCATGAGAACCAGCTTTCATGGTACCTGAAAGTGCTATTCAAGTTTCCAAAGGAGAAAAGTAACCAAAAGTACCACACAGTTATGATACCTATGAACTACAGCAGTTACCAGCATGGCATGATAACTCTAAGGGTTCAGTAATGTCACATATGTTTTGTAGATAACCAGGAGTTCTCTATTTGGACTTAACAAGTGTTCAACAAGTGAAAAGCCATTCCTGTTACTGGAAATGTAGTTAACTAATTAGGGCTACTGAAATCATGCTTATTGGAGGAGAGTGCACAACCAAAATTTTGCTAAACCAACATGAACATTAACAGCAATCTATAATCATTCATCTTTCTACCCACAGATAAGTGTAATCTTCACCTCTCATCAAGAAAAATTCTCTTTGCAACAGACAGACACTGTTTCAGAAAACCTCATTCAATCAATATGTGGACTTGTGAAGCCCAGCCCCAACTGTTAAATTTATTACACACCCCTGCACCCAAGGCTCAGAAAATATGATGGAAGAGAGGGTGGAAAGACTGTGAGAGACTGAGGATCAGAGAATTGGACATGAAATTGTGTCTTCATGTAACATGGTCAGCCACATGATCATGCAAACATGAGCTAAACAAAGAGGACACCATAGAAGATACCAAACTGAGTGGGAAAAGGTTCATGAGGCCTTCACTCTACACAAAGGACTACAGTCAACTGAATAAAGCTGGGAGTGGGAGAGCTAGACCTCTCACACCAAATGATGCCAAATGGCCAGCCTTGAAAGCATACACAGAGATAACATTATATGGACTCAATATGTTATATTTGTGAATGTATAAATATATTATATATTTCCATATGTGTGTACACACATGTATATCTGTATATATATAAATTGATGAAAAAAGAGGCATAAATTTGAAGAGAAGCAAGGATAGCTGTTTTATAGGAGAGTGTGGATGGAGGAATGGAAAGGGAGAAATGTAATTAAAATACAATATCAAAAACTATCAAGATAGTAAAAGAAGCCCTACTTAAAGAGTTAATTAAAATGAGGCTAAAACATATATCTCTTGTTAAAGATCTCCAATGAGTATTAAACATACGTGTATCAGTTATCATCTAAATCACTAACTGTTCTGAAAGGTATTATTAATGGTTGAATGCTTGAAAGACCAGGATGTATGTTTACAAAGACATACATCTTTTGTTGTACATATTACTTCTCATCTGTATCTTCCATACATATACTCATATGAATACGTGTACCTATTCAGACAGTGTACAAAGAAAAAGCAACAAACAAACCACTTTGGGGTATTATCACCTGTGAACTAAGAGACTGGCATGGCAAATAGAACAACCAATGATGGAATATAAACATATACAGGCAGGTGAACCTGAAAGGATTTACCAGGTTCTATTGATAAATTGATTCATTTATATGTATATGCTGTAACAATGATTAAAAAAGAAAAGACCATGAATTTTGAGAGAGCATGGTGATTACATGGGAGGGGAAGGAGGGAGAAGAGCAAAGAAGGGGGGCAATGCTGTAATTTCATTTTAATTAAAAATCTTTAAACTAAAAGAGTCATGTATAATTTTATGTGGATATATTAATATATGCACATATAAAATACATACACACTCATACACACACACACACACACACACACACATATATATATATATAATTTAAATAGAGTTAGAGCACACATTATGATAATTGTTCCTCCAGGTGCCATAAACTGACAAAAACCACAGTGGGCATGGGAACCCTCCCTTTGTGTTGTTCATAGGTGGGCATCCAAGAGACTCTGAAGACAACAGAGGTTCTTACCATTGTCCCTGATTGCCTCCCAGAGCAGGAAGGTAAGATCACATGGCTAAAAGATACCACATGATTTGAACCTGAAAACCTGCTTTCTGAGAATGTATTCTCATTGTGTTGGAAGGTGATGTCCAAGCTAACCGGGGAAAAAAAAATAATCAACAGTACGACCGTCTTAGTGTTCTATTGCTGTGAGGAGACACATTGACCCTGGAAACTCATAAAATAAAGCATTTAATTGGGGCTTGCTTACAGTTTCAAAGGTATAGTTCCTTGTCATGATAGCAGGGAGCATGGTGGCACACAGGTACACATGACACTGGAGAAGTATAGGAGAATTCTGCACCTGAACCTTCAGGAAGAGAGAGTGATACTGGCCTGGCTTGGTCCCCTGATACATCAGACCCATCATCCCCAGTGACATTCTTCTTTTAACAAGGCCACATCTACTGGAACAAGGCCACATCTCCTAATCCTTCTCAAGTAGTGCCACTCCGTGATGAGTAGGCATTCAAATATATGAATCTATTTAGCCCCTTCTTTTTCAACCTTTCACAACCACCCAATTGTAAAGCCAGTTACCCACAATGGCCAGCACAAAGATGTATCCACAAGAATGCAATGGTAACAATTATGTTTTGTAGGCTGTCAAAAGATGTCTAACTGGATTTAAGCCCTGTTCCAAAGAAGGAATTTCAAGCCTGCTGCTGTAAACATACCCATAGCTGGTGAAGTTCTGGAACCTAGAGAGGAACATACAACAGTCACTTTCCCAAGCCAGTGCATTGTCTAACTGCATTCTAAATTTTTATTTACTTTTATACCCACATATATGTGTAAATGTCACCCTCATCAAGTAGCTTATTTTTGCTGCAAGAAAAGATTATAAAGGAAATCCACAACTGATCAAAATGCAGTGAATCAGTGAGTATGTAACACCAGAATCAATCGATACATCTACAACACAACCCCTTCACTTAAATTGTGGAAGAGAGGGCGAGAAAATTGTAAGAGCAAGCTGTCTGCTATAAGACATTCTAGACATGACAGGACTACTGTACCTATGAGATCTCAACAATATAATTGCCTAAATAAGAATCAGTTTTTGTTTTATTGCTGTGTACAGACACTATGACCAAGTCAAAGCATAGAAGAAAGTGTAGCATGAATCTTAAAGAGTCTTATTAATAAAGACAAACCCAAGGCCAGTTATTGGGGTGAGTGCTGGAAGATCAGAAAAGCAGAACAAGCCACAACTACCTCACCTTGCCAATCGTCAGCTGATCCTATTTCCTCAAACTGGAAGACTCTGTGTCCCTATATCCGAATGGGTCTCAGCTGAACTGCTGCTAAAAGGCTAAAAGCTTGACCAAACTAGTTTCTAGTTTTCACACATTGTATACCATTCTGCTTTCTGCCAGATAAGTTTATTGGGGTGCACAATATATCAACCACAAGAAAACCTTTAACTTGGGGATTGCTTCATATTTCAAGGGGTTAAGCTATTATCATCAGTGTGGAAAGTGTGATCACAGGTATTCAGGCAGATTTGGTGCTGGAAAAGAAGCTAAGAGCTTTATATCCTGAATTGCAGGCACCAGGCAGAGAGAGAAACTGAATCTGGTGTGGGCTTTTGAAATCCAAATTCCACCAACAGTGACACACCTACTTAACCAAGGTTTCACCTGTCTCAGCAAGGCCGAATCTCCTAGTCTTTCCCAAAGAATTCCACTAAACGAGGATCTAGCATTTAAACATATGACCCTATGGTGATGGTGGGGGACGCACATTTATACTTAAACCACCACATAAGACCTTTAACACAGGTAGAAGAAACTCTACAACGTCCTACTCCTATATGAAGAGCTAAAGTAAAATAATGGCTGCTGAGAGAAGAGGAACCAGTTTCTCCAGGCACAAGCCTATGATAGACTGGTTAATCACAAGTGGTCAGCCTTAAAGACACACACACACACACACACACACACACACACACACACACACACACTCACATATGAGCAACACTAACTGTATGCATATATATGCAATAATAATAATTAAATAAGAAGTTACAAATTTGAGAGTGAGTGGGTAGCAGAAGAGACATTAGTGATGGATGAGGGGGTTGTGAAAATTACGTAAATATAGTACATACATATGTAATACTCAAAAACAGAAAATACTTAAATAAGAAGCAATCAGACAGGCTACTAAGCATATGTCTAAACCAATGAATATGTGGTAGGTAAAAGAGAGGATAAATGGATAAATGGAGCCTCCCAAGAAATTTCTGTATATATATACTTATTATAGTTTCAGACGATAAGTTGTGTCTGTAAAAGTTTCTGATGCAATTGCAGGGCTCTTTGGACAAAAAGAAGAGTCTTTAGCCATGCCTGTGCTGTGTGTGTTGGAGGTGTGGAGAGTTTTCCAAGGTAAATAGAGTAACATAACCTTTGAGAATTATTAGGTCAGGCTTAGGGTGAAAACACAGGGACAGTTATAAAAGTATCTAAATATACATATTATATCACAACATAGATACAGTCTTTTAAAAATCTTTTTATTTACATTTTGTGATTATCACATCATGCATCTTGATCCCATTCATCTCCCTATCCCTTCATATCCACCCTCTGCCCTTGCAACCCCCCAATAAAATAAAATATATATTAAATAGAGTAATAGAATATAAAAGTATTATAATATGTAAAATAAAATCTTCATCATAATATATGTATTGTATCATATTTCACAGACATGATAAACATGCCATGCAAAAGCAGATAGCTGTTTAAAATGAAATGTACCCCTGGTGATTTTTGCCAAGGTTTCCTTCAGCCTTGCATTGCTTTTACTGTCAATGGTGTGACTGGTCTGGCTGTGAGCCCAGGCTTCTCACGCAATGATCAACCTGAGAATACCACAGGACCATCTGGGAGCATCTCAGGTAGGAAATACATGAAAAATATCTGCCCATTTATTCATTCAATCCAAAAATCTTAGTAATAGAAGTCAATACATAACAATTTCTATGATAGACCCATGGGAAGTCTTGCAGATAAAATAGATCAGATTTGTACTCACTTATTCAAAAAGTACAAAAAAATTAAAATATAGAGAATAGGTAAGTGATAATTACTTTTTTTCATATAAACAGAATTTGAAATTAAGCACCAACTTCTAATATGATGAGAATGTGGTCTAGTTACAGAACTAAGAATAGTCAAGGAAAACAGACACAAAAATCAGTGATACCTGGCTTTGCTGAAAAGCAAGATAAGAAAATAACTTTTTAATTTTAAATTAAATTTATTCCAACTAAAACATAAGAACTGTGTGTATTTATGAGATTGTATGTTATATTGTAAAAAGTATGTGTTGTATACAAGTTAAATCAGTTAAAATTTAAATTAAAATGTGTATCTTGTCACTTCTCATAGTGAAAATACTCAAATCTTTTTCTTTTCTTTCCTTTCTAAGGGTTTTCTGTAGACAAAATTCTAAACAGTCTTAGTAAATAAGAAACACAGAGCCAAATACAGAGATAAATAGCCAAAGAGATCAGAGAGTCACGACGACCTTATCTTACCACCTCACCGCCATCGCTTCCCCAGAGAGAGTTTCTTCCTCTCTCTGACTTGTCATTTTTTTTTTATCCGAGACACGGTTTCTATGTGTAGCTTTGTGCCTTTCCTGGAACTCACTTTGTAGACCAGGCTGGCCTCGAACTCACAGAGATCTGTCTGCCTCTCCTCCCGAGTGCTGTGATTAAAGGCGTGCGCCACCACCACCCGGCTCTGACTTGTCTTTTTATTGCTTTTCTGTTCTGCCTTCTCATTGGCTCTAAATCCAACCACATGACTTTCTCATCACCTCCAGGTCTCTATGGTTGGTATTGGTATTAAAGGTTTGTGTCACCATGCTTGGCTATGTCCTTGACCACACAGAGACTCTGCATTCAGATGAGGCAGGTCCAACTCCCCCCCCCCCCCCATCATGCATCAAGGCTGGCAAGGTGTCCCACCACAGGTAATTGGCTCCAGAAAATCTAGTTCATGCACCATGGATAGATCCTGATCCCACTGCCAGGGTCTCCTTAAGCAGCTCAAGCTACACAACTGTCTTGATTATGCAGAGGGCCTAGTCCAGTCCCATGGAGGCTCCACAGCTGTTGGCCTCAAGTTCATGAGTTTCTACTAGCTTGGTTTGGTTTTCTCTGTAGATAACCTCATCATGGTCTTGATGTCCCTAGTTCATAGAATCCCTCTTCTCTCTCTTTGACTGGGCTTCTGGAGCACAGCCTGGTGCCTAGCTTTGGATCTCTGCATCTGCTTCTGTATTCACCAATCTTATTACCAGGGTAGGCAAGATCAGGCACTCTCTCCACTATTGCTTGTAGTCTAAGATGGGGCCATCTTTGTCGATTCCTGGGAACTTCCCTAGCATCAGATTTCTCCCTATTCCTATGATGTCTCCCTCTATCAAGGTACCTCTTTCATTGCTTTCCTACTCTGTCCTTGTTCAGTTCGACTATCCCATTCCCTTATGTTCTCATTGCCCATTCCCTCCCCTCTATTGCCCACCTCACCCCCAGTTTACTCAGGAGATCTCATCTATTTCCCCTTCCCAGAGCAATCCATGCATCTCTCTTAGGGTCCTCCTTGTTAGCTAGCTTCTCTGGAGCTGTGGGTTGTAGTCTTGTTATCTTTGCTTTACATCTAGTATCCACTTATGAGTGAGTACATACCATGCTTGTCTTTTGGAATCTGGGTTACCTACTCAGGATATTTTCTATTTCCATCCATTTGCCTGCAAACCTCATGATGTCATTGTTTTTCTCTGCTGAGTACTACTCCATTGTGTATATGTACCACATTTTCTTTATCCATTCTTCAATTGAGGGGCATCTAGGTTGTTTCCAGGTTCTAGATATAATTAATAATGCTACTATGAACATAGTTGAGCAAGTGTCCTTGTGATATGATCAAGCATCCCTTGGGTATATGTCCAAGAGTAGTATCATTGGGTCTTGAAGTAGATTGATTCCCAATTTTCTGAGAAACCGCCATACTGATTTCCAAAAGTGGCTGTATAAGTTTACATTCCTACCAACAGTGAAGGAGAGTTCCCCTTGTTTCACATCTTCCCCAACATAAGCTGTCATCAGTATGTTTGGTCTTAGCCATTCTGACAGGTGACAGATAGTATCTCAGAGTCATTTTGATTTGCATTTCCCTGATGACTATGGATGTTGAACAATTCCTTCAATGTCTTTTTGCCAGTTGAGAATCTTCTGTTGAAAAGTCTCTGTTTAGCTCTGTAGCCCATTTTTTAATTGAATTGTTGGGTATTTTGATGTCTAATTTATTGAGTTCTTTATATATTTTGGAGATCAGCCCTCTGTCAGATGTGGGGTTTGTGAAGATCTTTTCCCATTCTGTAGGCTATTGTTTTGTCTTATTGACCATGTTCTTTGCCCTACAGAAGCTTCTGAGTTTCAAATCTTTTCCTTGAGCCTACTATGTGGGTTTGCATATTTGTGTATAAGGTATGTATATGTTTGTTTGTGCATTTGTATGTTGTTTTTGTCTCTTTTGTGTTTTTGTCTCCCAAATAATTCACACACGGAGGCTTATTATTACTTATAAATGCCCAGGCTTAGATTGGCTTATTTTCTAGCCAGCTCCCCTTAACTTTAAATTATCCCATCTAACTTTAGCCTCTGGGCTTTTCCTATTACTTCTGTAAATCTTACTCTTACTCCCTGGTTTGCTGGTTGTGTAGCTGGGTGGCTGGTCCCTGGTGCCCTCCTCCTTCTCTGGCTGCTAGATCTCTCTCCCTTTCTAGATTTCTCCCTCTATATATTCTCTCTGCCTGCCAGTCCAGCCTCTCCTTTCTCCTGCCTTGCTATTGCCCAGTTCTTTACTAGACCATCTGTAGCAAGAATCTTTGAGTCTTATTAATAAAATCAAACCTCAGACCAATTATTGGGGTGAAATGCTGGTTGGTCAGAGAGACAGAACAAGCCATAGCTAACCTCACCTGGCCAACTTCTCAGCTGGTCTTGTTTCCTCAGACTGGAAGTCTCTGTGTCCTCATATTCGAATGGCTCTCAGCTGCACTGTGCTGCTAGAAGCCTGAAAGCTTAACCAGTCAAATGCTTCTAGTTTCTGGTCTTCATGCCTTATATACCTTTCTGCTTTCTACCACCACTCCCTGGGATTAAAGGCTCGCTTTCTGGGATTAAAGGCATGAATCACCATGCCTGGCTGTTTCCAGTGTAGCCTTGAACTCACAGAGATCCAGAGGGATTTCTACCTCTGGAGTGCTAGGATTAAAGGTGTGAGTGCCACTGTTTTCTAGCCTTTGTATCTAGTGGCTGCTCTGTCTCTGACCCCAGATAAGTTTATTAGGGTGCACAATATTTTGCGGAACACAATACCACCACAACCATCAGGTGTTTTACACAGACACAGTAACACAGCTTCACAGAGTTAAACAAATGCAACATAAACAAAAGTAATACACCTTAGTATATTCCACTACACTTGTAAATAATTGATTGTTTATACAGTTATGTGAAGGCCAGAGATACGATTCAGCTGCCTTCCACCATTGCTTCCCACTGTATTTTGAGACAGGGTTTGGTGCTGCACCTGGTCTTCACTGACTTGCTGTTCTGGCTAGACTCCATACTCTGTAGAGGCACATATCTCCTTCCCACCAGAGCTGGGATTACAGGCGTCATCCCTGTGCTGTTTTTCCTCAGTGTTGGAGGTCTGAACATAGGTCCTTTATCTTGCCTATCAGTCACTTCACAGTCTGAGCCATTTCCCTAAACCTGTTTGAACTTTTTGAAATGCAGGCACTAACACAATTTACATCAATTTACTGGGGTACAGTAGAATCATCCTTCTTATGCCAATACAGCTATAATGAAGTATCCATTTGTCCTCCCATCTCTCCAATTTTCCACTGCCCTTGCCAGCCCATGGTATCACTATTTCATGACATTAAGTTTTTCTACCCACTACATGAGGTAAATCCTATCAGATTTTCTATGCTTTATTCATTTTACTTGGCATAAAAATCTACATGTTTGCAAATGATAGCATTTTAGCAAATAACATTTTGTATGGTCAAATGGCTTCTTTATGGGATTAGCAGAACAACTGCATAATCTTGACATGTTGACTTCATGTTATCTATTGATTTAAATAGGTATTTATCTACTTTTCTTGCTGGAACACATAAGAATATCTGATCCTAAATAATGATCCTTTCTTTTTCTGTTGCACTGTATAACTACTATGTGTTCAGTGTTTCAGTTTATAACAAATAAACAGGCATTATTTTTAAATATTTAGGGAATGATAGTGTCTTATTCACTATTCTGTTGCTGTCAAGAAACCATGAGCATGCAAAGCCAACTATTATAAAAGAAAACATTTATCTAGGACATGTTTATAATTTCAGAGGCTTAGCCCATTTTCATCATGTCAGAGAGCATGGTTGGCAGGCAGGCAAAGTGGTTAAGGAAAAGTAACTGCGAGCTACATCCTGATCCACACGCAGACAAAGGAGAGAGGGAGAGAGATTCCTGGTTTGGCATCGATTTTTAAACCTCAAAGTCCACGGTTAGTGACACATTTCCTGAAACAAAGCCACATCTGTTTGACTCTAAAGCCAGGACCATGTGGCTGAAGCTGCTATGTTCTGCTTCTTTCTGGGGCTGGAACCTGGCCTCCTCCATCAATTACATCTGCATTTTCTGTTGTGAATGGTTTCTTCCACTGCCTAAGTCATTTTTTTTAAATTCCTTTTCATAAGTTAGAAGCTTAGTTGGGTGGGGTCTTTCCTTCAGTTCATAACTTCCTTTATTCCATTTAGCATCAATCTTTCTTTGTATTTGGTTGTTGTCTCGTGGAGGTCTGCTCCTTTCTGAATTGGAAATGGAAGGAGAGTAGATCTGGGGAAGAAGGGAGGTGGAGGGAAACTGGGAGAAGTGGAGGGAGGGGAAAGTGTGGTTGGGATGTATTATATAAGAGGAGAATTTATTTTCAATAAAAACAAAGAATATTTTTATCAGAATCTTCATAAGTCTTTTATTTTTAGTAATGTTTACAGCAATTAAAACACATTATGACTAGTTAGTTAAGGTATCAGTAAATGATTATATTCCATATGCTTCTGTAGACAGGCTTTGAAATGTATCTTCCTTTGTTTATGTCTGAATTTATTTATACTTGTATAAACAATTGGACATCGGGGTATGTATAACATGGTCAGAGCCACACTAGTTTGCTGTAGGTTAGAAAATGTTATGACTGAATTTTTCCTGGTATTTTTCTAATAAATCCCACTGGAGAAAGTTTGAGATAGAAAGACCTCAAACAAAAATTTTCCTTACTAGGTCATGTTATAGTAAAACCAGGTCATTTAGATATGAATTTTTCAGTTTACTCTTTCCTTTGTTGGCTAAAGCACAGAGTTTCTCCATACCAGAAAACTATTTTCTCCCAATCCACTGTTATATCCATGTTTATAAAAGTTGAAGGTTAAACAAATCTCTACCCTTGGTGGAAATGATGCTGTTGGCACAGTTTTCTCCATTTAAACTTTTATTTAACTCATCGTTTCCCAGACAGGTTTGTGCTTCCATCTATTTAGAACAGTTTTTGGATACATGCACCACCTGGGGAAATCTACTTCTCTAAACAGTAGAGAGGTTTTGAAATTGTGATTTCTGAAATTTTTCAGAAAATTCTGAAAGTTTTCAAATTGTCTCGTACATGGTCTATGCTTTCACAGAATGCTGGCGTGGAACTTTAGGCATGAACTTTCATCATGAATTGGTAATAGAATCACATGATAAAAGTAGGAAGGAATGATGCAGTGAATCAGAAGTTTCAGTGAGATGTGTCCTAACTTAACAGTTTTAATTTAGTAAGGCCAGTTTAATTAAATAATATCAATACATAGGTATAAAACAAAAGCAATTATTCTACTTGACCTTAGAATTCATCTTCTGAGAAACTTTCTTTGCTTCTATTTAAAATTACTTTCCAAACTGATGGAGGTTGGCATGTTTAACTGATAAGTGTTCCGGAACTGTGATTAACATTGAAGATGGAAATGATAAAAAGCAAAGTTCCACTAAAGCTATATAGTTACCCAAATTTTGAAATTAGAAATTGTGGAAAACTTGCTTCTTAGCATGAATTTTAGCCCCCTTATGGGAATGGCAAGAGAGCAATGATGACAGTTCTTTGTCCTTTTATAAACTGTAGATGAATTTCTATTTAGAGTAAAAATAATTTGAGGTGAGAAACAACATTTGCTTTTGTCTTTTGAATAGTCTTATAAGTCTGTCTTCACCTTTCAGCAAATGATGATATTTGGGATTTTAAACTAATTAAATAATATTTTATAGAATACCCTTGATGTTTTAAACATGTGAATGCAACATTAAGAACACAAGCAATTTCTATATGGAAGCAAGCTTCACTCCCTTGCTTAATATGAACAAGACTTATTCAGCCGAGATATGTATTCTAGTATCTGTAAATCTATAAAGCAAATAACAAAGTTGTTCAGTTTAGATATACATTTTATTGCTGTAAGGGTGCTTTCTATTATCCAAACAAATCACATGCTGGATGCCTCAGACATTTTAAACTGAATATTACAGGTACACATCATGGTAAAATACTGCTTTCATTTTAAGCTCAACACTGTGCTTGTACAGTTTTTAGTGAAACACACAATATTTATAGAAAAATAAATTTTAAAGAAGCTTAGAATCCAATCCTATTTACTGGTTAAAGGAAGTTATATCTGAAGTTCATTATTATTATGTTAGGGACCTTAGGGCACATGATTTTCATATCCCATATTCACTTTGCTGTTGAGGTTGGGCAATTTTCTAACTTTTAATTTATTTGTAGGCTAAGCTAATAATAATTTAATGTTAGACTATAGAAAGAGAATAATGTACTGCTTTAATTCTCTCTCAAGATTCTCAAAACAGAGATAAGGCTGACAAATTTATATAGGTGTTCAGTTACTGTTTACAAAATGGTAAATATTTATTTTCAAGTAAACTAAAAAAATTCCTGAACATTTTGGTCTTTCCCCCTTATCCCTTTTAGGACCATGTGATATTCTGACTTAGTTGGAATAGTTCTGACCCTGTCTGTATAGTTACAACCTATAATTAATCTGCAGCATCCCAATCAGTCATTGATCTTACAAAACAAGATCTTTTAGGAAGCTATAGTAGAAGAATTGGGTAATTACAATATTAGAAACTGCAATTGTGAATGTGGATTAATTTTGTACAGTAAAATGATGTTTATTATTATTTCTATTAATAAATCCTGCATAAAAAAACAAAAGAAATAGAGTAAACATTTTGAGTCTTGTATAGAAAATACCTCTATTGTTATATAATGAGATTAGATTTTGCTACCAACTCCAGAAATACAAATTGGAGAATAAGATTTGATTTGGGTTTGATTCTCTGGCAATCATACACGTGATGATAGGCTGGTCAATAAGAGTCACTTACTACAAGTTGTAATCTACAAAAGAAAGGACATTTGCCTAATTTTATCTATTAAGTTTTAAATTAGTAAGATAAAGAACTATTTCTCTAAGGACCTTTCACTGATTTCTATATTTTGTGTGTGTGTGTGTGTGTGTGTGTGTGTGTGTGTGTATGGGTGTGAGATTTATTTGCATGATTTCTTAAGTTTATGTTCATTTTATTCACATTTTACCTCATTTAAAGTTTGATTATATAGTAACAATGCAAAAACACTAATTAAAAATGTACTCTTACATTAGATATGTTATGAACTATTTTGTCAACACTGATAAACTAATAATGCTGTACAGTGTCAATGATTACAAATAATTACTGCTTGCCAATGTTTTCAGTAATCTTAAGCAACTGCAGTTATTAAGTTAGCCAGTTCTCTCATTACTGCTAAGCTCACACCTAGTAGGTCCAGATATCTAAGTTTATTTACATATTCTACACCACCATAAAACTCAGATTTTTTAAAAATTCAGGGTTATAATTTCATTGGAAAGTATTATTTGTGAGGATTATTTCTGAGAGTCTGTTATATCATTATCAGTGGATAAACCTCACTCTCTATATCTAATAAGAATATGGTTTTATAGCTAAACTATCTTCTGGCAAATCTGTGTGTATTAACCCCACAGGAAAGTTAAGGGACTCCTGTAACTTCTTAGATACCGGCAAAATGAATCACAAAATGGATGAACAGTGATAATAATCTCCTTTGCTTTAAAAAGATTTATATATAATATACTTAGTTTTAGTCTACAAGGATAAATGAGTTTGAATAATTATATATGCTGTGGATCTTTAGTATGAAAAGTCAAATGCAACTAAGGGCTCCAGTGATTTAGGGGGAACGTGGCAAATTATTTATTAACTTAATAATTTATTAACTTAATAGGAAATGTTATCAATAATATTTTAAATACTATTATCTATTTAAATATAATATTTAATATTATATGTAATATATAATAGCATAAAATTAAAAATTTATGTATTATCGATAATATTAAAATATTATTAATAATAAAATATTATTAATAAATAGGATAATATTTATTAATTTAAAAGCATTTGTGTAAATTGTGACATTTGAGTCAAAATTCTGACCCTACAAGCATATGATATTGAGTAATTTATGTCATTCTTAGTTAGATATCAGGTGGCAGATCCTCTCTGACTTTGAACTTAAATGTACTTCAGTGAAAACAACACTCAACGTAATATTTTGAAAGTTTTTTTTTTTTTTTAGGTTTTTTTGAGACAGGGCTTCTCTGTGTAGCTTTGTGCCTCTCCTGGACCTCACTCTGTAGCCCAGGCTGGCCTTGAACTCACAGAGATCTGCCTGGCTCTGCCGCCTGAGTGCTGGGATTAAAGGTGTGTGCCACCATTTTTGTTGTTAATCACTGTTTTAATGTTTTATAATTGATTAACAAAAAAAATAGTAATCTTTTCTTTGGAAGCTCATGGCTCCTTATTTGTGGACAATTCCGGAGTTTCAATTTTTATGATTGAGAGGTCATACTTGAGGCACACACAGGAGAGTAAATACTGCAGTGCTGAAAAGTAGATGGAACATAGTATTTCAAAATGATTAATAACAAATTTGCCCTTCAAGTTACAAACAATAGAAAGACATTTGTTGCTTTCTTCTCTTCATTTTTATTGAAAACGACTCCCATTTCATACAACATATAATGATTAAGTTCTGTAGAATAGTATTTTAAGATGTGTTAAATTTGTTTATGCTGTGGAAATTTGATTAATGATGCAAAGATGTGTTGCATTCTTTTATATTGCATTTGTTTAACTCTGTGAAACTGTGATTCTTTGGCTGTCTAAAACACCTGATGGTCTAATAAAGAGCTGAATAGCCAATAGCAAAGCAGGAGAAAGGATAGGTGGGGCTGGCAGACAGAATAAATAGGAAGAGAAACTTGGGGAAGAAGAAGAAGAAGAAGAAGAAGAAGAAGAAGAAGAAGAAGAAGA
>CABHPQ010000663.1:0-29101 GCA_902168405.1 Peromyscus aztecus | reverse complement strand
CCAGCCACCCAGCCACCCAGCCACACATCCAACTATGAAGTAAGAGTAAAAATAAGATATACAGAATTAAAAGAAAGATAAAAGGCCAGAGGCAAAAGATAGATGGGATATTTTAAAGTTAAGAAAAGCTGGCAAAAAATAAGCCAAGCTAAGGCCGGTCATTCAAATGTAAGAATAAGCCTCCACATGTGATTTATTTGCGAGGCTGGGTGGCAGGCCCCTCAAAAGAGGAAAAACACAACTATTGTTTTCCCTCACCCAACCCCTCTGAGATCCTCTCCCCCTCCCCCTCACCAGATCCATTCACTCTTTCTGTCTCTCCTTAGAAAATAAACAGGTACTGAAGAATAATAATAAAATATAATAAGATAAAACAAAAACATAAGGAAAACTGTCAAAGAAAAAGCACAATAAACACATATAGATATGGAAACATAATTGTTCCCACATGAAGGAATCCTATTAAAACACAAATTGGAAGCCATAATATATATGCTAATGACAAATAAGGTATAAAATAAAATAAGAAAATTAATAAATTCCCTGACTAAATATTATGAGACAAAGCACCTTCAAATATCCTGTTGAGTCCTTTTTATGTTGAACATTTACTGTTAGAAATAGGGCCTGCCCTTAAGAATGGTTTTTATGCCATTGTGATGCCATTGGAGAAAACTAATTTTTCATTCCTTACTGTTTATCAATTGGAGATAGCTCATGGGTTAGGGATGGGACTTGTGTCCACTTCTTCTCTCAGCATTGGGACCCCATCTAATGCAGACTGTTGCAGGCCCTGTGCATGCTGCCAGAGTCCCTATGACTTTCTATGTACACATGTACTTATTGGTTTAGAAGGTTATGTTTCCTTGGTGTGCTCCATCCCTTCTGGACCTTAAAATCTTTCTGCCTCCTCTTCTGCAAGGTTTTCTGAGACCCTATGAAAGGGATGTGATGAAACATCCCAATTAAGACTGAATATTCCAAGATTTTTCATTGTCTGCACTTTTTCTGGTTGTGGGTCTCTGTATTTGTTCCTATACCCTGTACAAAGAAGCTTCTCTGATGATGACTGAGTAAGGGACTAATCTGACTATAGTATAATGTAGTTAGGAGTTATTTTTATCACTATGCTATATTCCTTCAGCAAAAGAGTAGTATTTCGTCTCTAGGTCACTGGCATACCTAGTCTCAGGTTCTTGGCAACCTCAGTAGTGTTTGGGATGTGATCTATCTAATGAAGTAGACCTTAAATCCAATCAGATAGTGGTTGGTTTCTCCCACAATGTTTGTGCCACTATTGCACTTGTGCATCATGGAGGTAGGACATCACTTTAGATCAAAGTTGATTGGTCTCTTTTTTGGTATCATGGAGAGTACCTTAAAGTACCTATGGACTAGTGTCCATAAGGGTGAAGGCTCTGGGTAGGCAACAGCTTGACTTCTTCATATTCAGTCAGTTGTGTAGTTATTGTCTTCAGAATAGGGCATTAACATTAGTTTGTGGAAAGCAATCAATAGCTTTGTTAATAACTTTGGTTGTTTGAGAGTTCCCATGCCCCCTTCCTTTGGACAACAGCTCAATTATATGTAATCATTCTTGGTACTGGAAGTTTCATTGATGTCAAGAGGTGTCCAGTTGTGGCTCTGTCTCATCCATTATTTGGCTATTTCATTTAGCTCACCTTCAAAACTTTATGTATTATAGGAAGCTAAAACTGTATTATGGTTCCATACGACCCATCAAGTGTCCCTTCATTTTAGTTTTTCCTCCCTCATACTGCTCTTCTACTCTCCCTTTCTAGTCGCTGCCCTCACAATGTCCAACCATAACAATCTATTTTGCTTTTCCTTCCTAGGGAGATTCATCCCACAGTTCTAGTTGCTTACTTTATGTCTAATCTTTGTGGATATATACACTGTAGGGTTCTTGTGGAAGGCATAGTAGCTAATAGCAATTTTTAAGTGAATACACATCATATTTGTCTTCCTGGGTTTGGGTTATATCACTCATGAGGAATTTTCTTGATTACATCCATTTCCTTACAAATTTCATGATTTCTTTTTTTTGGGGGTTTGCTGAATAATAGTCCATTGTATACATTTTTCTTTATGATGAACATATAGTCTGTTTCTAATTTCTGGCTATTAGGAAGTCTAGGGGAGCAAGGAACATGGCTGAACAAGTGTTTCAGTGGTAGGATGAAATATTCCTTGAGTATATGTGTAAGAGTCACACAGCTTGATCTTGAGGCAGATAAATTCCTAGGTTCGTGAGAAATTGTCACACTAATTTATTTAGTGGCTGTACAAGTTTACCTTTCCACCAGCAATGGATGAGCATTCCCTTCACTCCATATCCTCACCAGTGAGTGTGAGCTGTCATTTCTTTTATCAATCTCAACCATTCTGACTAGTGCAAGATGAAATCTCAAAGTAGTTTTGATTTACATTTTCCTGTTTACTAAGGATGTTGAATATTTCTTTTTTTTTTTTGTTTTGTTTTTTTGAGACAGGGTTTCTCTGTGTAGCTTTGCGCCTTTCCTGGAACTCACTTGATAGCCCAGGCTGGCCTCGAACTCCTCTTTTGAGAATTCTGTTTACATTGTACCCCATTTTTAAATTAGGTTATTTGTTTTATTAATGCCTAGTTTTTTTGAGTTCTTTATATCAAGTGTCTTTCTTCAGCTATTTCTGAAATACATTGGAGAAGTTACTAGCCTAGCAAGTATAATATCTTGCAACACAGATTCTACCTTTGGGTTCATTGATTTGTACAGAGATAATTTATGACACTTACGATGCATTTGTGAACTTTAAAACATAGCATACTTCTTACCTGTTTCTCATTGACTGATGGAACATGGTTTTAGTGAGGAACTGACATATATACTTTAAAACATTTACCTTTACTGAATCCTTTGTAAAACATATGGCCAGATAGTTTCAAAAGGAAACAGAAAAACATCTTCTCTATGGACTAAGGAATCAGATTTTCTAAGTTATAGCTAGTATGTACTGTCCTGTACCTTTGTTATATGTAGAACCCTGTAAGTGAAAATACATCTATCAACAAATTGTCCCTTATTGGCCTAGAATGCTCAAGGGCATGGGTTCAATTTTCAGCACTGCAAGAAAATAAGGAGACAAATACAATGGTTTTAGATGAATATGATGGCACAAACTTTTAATCTCTGCACTCACACTTGAGAGGTAGTGACAAGTGTATGTCTCTTAGTTTGGGGCCAGCCTGCTACATAGTGTTCCAGGCCAGTCTCACTACACAGTGAGACTCTATCTCAAAAAAAAAAAAAAACCAAACACAACAAAAAATATTGTCTACTCTGCTAGATAGTGAAGGACTTGACTACATCTAAATAAATATGGGTAGAAGCCACTTCAAGAATGAATAATTTTTCCCAATGGTAAATAAAGCAGTAAGTCATCACTGAAACTAACATTGCTCATGGCAAAGCATGTAGCTGGGGCTAGAGATTGACCTAGCAAGTACTGGGTTCAATTTCCAGTATTAGAAAACAAAATTAAAGTGACATTATTCAAATATTACTAAAAAATGTGTAGGGGAAGAAAATGGAGAGAGAAGGAGGAAAAATTAAAATTAGAATCTTAACAACCTATAACAGTTACACTCATACATTTGAGTGATTTGCTATAGCTTATAAACAGCATTGTACTTCTCCATAGTGTTATTAGTTGTTTTATATCTACACTTAGGGAGTACCCTTAAAACAGGACAGCTTCCTTAGTTTGGTACTACTTTATATAACTATAAATCCTCACAGCATTCAAAAAACTTTTTGACATACTTCACAGATTCCATAAAATACCAGTCTAGATTATTATAAACAATAATTTGAATAATTGCTGCTCCCTAAGAGAAAGTTTTAGTAAATGAATAAAAAAAAATCACATGCAATTCAATAGAATTTTCAAGATGCAATTTAATCAGGAAGCTCCATTCAAAAAAAAAACTTTACCAAAATACTTATAAGCTAGAGTCCAAATGATTACATTGTGCTCAAAAAATATGAAATTCAAATTCCATTAGAATACTACTAGCAGAATGGATTTGCTTTTCAACAGCTTATTAACTATTTGCTTGGGGTTGATTTGCTTTAAGAAAAGGGGAAAACTCAACAACCCATTTTGTGCCAAAATTAATTCTAACAGTAATACATTTTGTGCTCCACTGACTTTCAATTTATTACCAGTGGAGCTTGGTTGATTGTTTTGATCTTCAGTTTATTAGCAATGAAGTAGGATTTACTGTGCCATTGGCTTTCAGTAACATAAATGTTACTTCACTGAGCTGGGGCCTCATTGTAAAGCACTACAAGAACATAATTTAATTGTCTGACTTTGCTTAAACTCACAGTTCTTTTGAGTGAGGTAGAATGTTGATGTCGAATTTGTCTTGTTGAATAACTATTTTTGAATTTCAGCTATAAGGATGAGAAAGAGTCTAAAGAGCTGCCTTTGCAATTCTGTTACAGTGATGTCAGATGGAGGTGAGTAAGTTCCAAGGTTGTAGATCCTGAAGTAGAGGAGAATTTATATCCAAAGCATTATTTATTTTTCAAAAGAAATACTACTTATTTGTTTGCAAAAGCATGCAGTGTATCAAACACTTAAATTGATACACCACTTGCTTTCACAAACAAATTTAAAAATGAAGATAATTTCTGTAGTAATTATATTTTTCCTTGATAAGACATTTTTTACAAAGATGTTCTGTTTGAATAGCTTAGTCTGAGTGCCCCAAAATATATTTCTAAACGTTTTTTTGTTTGTTTGTAATTTTGGTTCATTGCATATCAATCAACTTCTTCAATGTCAAAACTATGGAAATTATTCAATGAGTTCAGATTTGGGTTTTACTTTTTGCCTCTCAATTTTTGGTCATGATTTTCATCCAACCTAGATACAAACCAATGTAGACAATTTCACCTTTAGTTAGCATAGACTCCTTTCCAAAATTGCTTTCTCTGGAAGGTGTTTTCTAGTCAGCAATTGTCTGAAAGGCAGAAACATGTTTCTTCACATATTCTAGCACAAAGCTGTTACATCTCCAACAAGGATTCTAGAAAAAAAATTCTTATGTAAAAATGGAACTGTGTTAGCAGTTCCTCATGTAAAATCTGAGAGGACGGATATGAACAACCCACAGGGGAGACACTTGGTAAGGGAATAACAAGGATTCTCTAAAAATCTTATTCAGGCGGACACATGGCTGATGTTCTTACTAACTCAGAAATATAAGTAGAGGAATGGAAAGAAGGTGTTGAAAGACAACAACAGAATATCTGTAATATTTTATAGTTGCACTTTTTCTGTGAATTCCATAGGATGCTAAAACATAGTAGGATTATTTATTGCTTTAAAGGTTCCATAAAGGCTTTTATTTAAAAAATAAGGCTTGCAGTCTTAAATAAGGCAGCCATAAACATACAAGTAATTTATCTTTCATTAAGCTTGATGATGAACCCCAGCTTTTCATGAACAGAAAATGAAAGGAGAGTAATAAAAGAGATCAATTAGTTGTATCCTAGTATATGAAAAGGGCACAGTCTCATGTCCTAAAACCTGAAGGAGAAGGAATTTTGAAGCAGAGAAAGTAACAGTACCATTTTCTATGGAGTACTGAAATGTAAAAGGGAAACATGCCATCTCTTAAGTTTAGCAATAACTAATTTACTTGTGGCCTCGATGAGAATTGTGTCTCTGAAGTGGTGGATATAAGAGTGGAATAGAAATAGAAAATATTGAAGTGAAAAATACATCAGAGACCTCTCATCTTTGTTTGTCTTTGAGTACATGGCAGACCATACCATAAAAGTCACAGTTGAGGACACAGAAGGGCAAGTCACCCAAGTCCTTCTTGTATCTGAATGTGACTGGTGGTGAGACTCATGTCACATTAGTTTGACTTTTTTGTATGGTAGAAAAAATGTTTCTTCAATTCTCATGTTTGCATCAAGGAAATGGTTTAAATTTCTTGTCTTGTACATGAAAAAAGTTACATATTTGATGGATAAGTTTTATTAAGCTACTCATGCATGTCATACTATCTACCAATTTTTCTGTCCATTTCTGTCTACATCTTTGCCTTAGTATCTTTCTCACATGCATGTAGATACATACATGCATGCATACATACATAGATACATACACACAAAAAAACACATACTCAAAACTTTGCTTTTGTTACCCCGGATTATCTCTTAATCCATCTACCGTGTCGCATCCCTGTGCCCTGGAGCAGCCTATGGTTTTATAATATTGCTTCAGAATGAAAAGACTAGGTAATTGGTAGTTGAAACAAATGCCTTGAGATACCACGTTTCTCTGTAATTATCTAAACCTGGCTAGAAAAGAGAGACTTTATATGTAATAATCTACATAGTCTCAAAACAATCTGAAAATCTGAGTCAGAAAATAAACATATTTACTTAAAAAATCAACCTGGTATTAAGGATGGTGGAAGTGTGGATTCTCTCCTGTCTTTTGTCAGTGTAGGCTTCTGCTGAGATGCAGCTGTGACTTACATGTAATTTCGGCACACACAGAGGTGAGTTGGTCTTCACAAGTTGTGCAGTCATCCTATCCACATTCACTGCTTGCTACTTCTCCAGAGTCCAAAATACTGCTCCATTTACACATTCTGTGATAGAGTCTGGCCCTGAGAGGGGGCCACAGAAAGGTGTTACCTTTGCCTCTCTGAGTCAACATGTTATGTATTTTATGTAACACTTTTCAGAGGCTGATCCTCAATAGCTGTGAATTCATGCTCAATGCAATTATTCTTCAAGATGCTGTTCTAAATAGATAAATGCTATCTTTTATATATAAATTCACAAAAAATATATTCTATACATTATCTATCTGTTTCTATCTGTCACCTATCTATGTCTATCATCTACCTATATCTATGTATCATCTATCTAACTGTATCTGTCTGCCTACTTACCTACACACTCTCTGCGAGCAAATGGTACATATTTTTGTTGGTTTTGAGTAAAGACCTAATATAGTATAGACTGACTTCCAAGTCTCTGTTTAGTTGAGGTGATCATTAAACTCTCGATCTTTCTTGCTTTGGTTTCCGAGTGTTGACGTTATAGGTGTGTGGCACCATGCCTGGCTGTGATAGCTTTTTAAATGGGAATCTGTGGTAGTTGGAGACATCAGTATAGTGGGACACACGAGTTCACCACACTTTTGAAAACATCTATGAAATGTCAGTTTGCCCAAAAAGAAAGAGTTTATAGAATGTTTGGAGTGTGTGTGTTGTGAGCACACATGAGTGTGCTAGTGTGTGTGTGTGTGTGTGTGTGTGTGTGTGTGTGTGTGTGTGATGCTGAAATATTAAAGGACTTCTAATAACTAGTCTTGGCCAAAAGGAAATTGTAAATTTGATAGAACACTTCACACATTGTCCTCAGTGATTTGGGGGATGATACTGGAATCTTCAGCACACGATGCTGTTTCCCAGTGTTCCTTTCCTTTCCCTTTTCTCATTTCATCCAGTTTCAGGGTGGTGGTATACCACAGCAAAATTTCAAACCACTTTGTGACTTTCCTTACTTAATGGGATATCATAGAAACATTAAGAATTTGAGTCCTTCAAGATAATTGATTCACACACACAGAGGTGGAAAGAGAGAGAGAGAAGACAGACAGAGACAGATATAGTGGTATTTTATTTGTACTGAAATGTGATTTTATTTGTATGTTAATAAATAAAGTTGCCTAGGGGTCAGAGCTATTAGCAAGCCATAGCGAAAGCCAGGGTGGTGGTGGTGCATGCCTTTAATCCCAGCACTTAGTAGGCAGAACTAGGTAGATCTCTGTGTGTTCAAGGATACAGTCAGCATTGGGGACACACGCCTTTAATCTCAATACCAACCATAGAAGACCTGGAGGTCTGTACAGACAAGCAGTGACGAGGCAGTCATGTGGTTGGGTTTACAGCTAATGAGAAGGCAGAACAGGAAGTCTATATAAAGACAAACAGGAAGTAGGTCTCTTTTGGAGAGGTCTCTTGCGGAGAGGTAGGACAGCAGAGGCAGGAAGGGTAAGGTTTTTAATCTCAGCTCTTAGCTATCTTTCTGACCTCTTGGCTTTCTTCTCTGAATCGGCTCTGTGTTTCTTATTTAATAAGATGGTCGGTTACATCTACAGACAGAGATATAGAGAGACAGAGACAGAGAGAAAGAATGAGGGACACACACACACACACACACAGGATTTTAAATGTTCAAGTGATTCTCTCCAAAACCCATTTCTGAAATAAATCTTTTAATTTTAAATTTCTTTTAATTCCTCCTCTATAAGTACTCACATTGATTTTTTTAAGACCCTCATCATTTCCCTTACGCAAAAGACCCACCTTATCCTGCTACAGTGCCCCAATAGAAACACTATTAATTATGTTATTTTTGTTTTCTCATAGAGCAAGGGTATATGTATAGAAAGAAAATGTGATCTTATTCTAATGAGGCTGTGCATTGATGAAGAAATAACTATATATAAATTTAATATGATGAAACTGTGGCTATTTTCCTTTAAACTTTTTGTGATGTCCTCGATGAAGATTTCAGGTAGTTCCAAGGTGATTGTTTTGGAGCATCTAAAGTTGGTAAAGCCCCCTGGGTATTTCTAGGAGCATGTTTGTCAGCCCAGAAAAGTATGCCACTTTCACTCCTGCATTTTTTACCTGGAAAGAGGACTAAAATGTGGAGCTCCATAAAATCATCAATGGAGCATCTTTGAGTGGTTGTGTCTGGGCAGTGAGACTTCTGATACCCAGGCTCGGGGCTTCAAAAGAGGGTACTCCAGGGTTATCCAAGTGTTAGCCATCTTCTGACCTCAGAAACTTCCTAACTTCTGCCACATTTGTCAGAGAATCTGTAATGGACTTTGGCATATCTTCAAGAGGAATAGAATTAATCTACCTTGTCTATAGCATCTCACTTTCCTCAAAATTACTTTGATGTTTATCTTCTTAAAGAATTTTCATATGACTATGCTCTCACCACCTTAACCCATCATTTTTTGCCTAAAATTCTGTATTTCAGAAAGCTAAGTATCCTGAATTTATTTATTTTTGTTTAGCTCACACTTAAATGGAAACTATTCAGAGCACTCCATATGTACCAAGTGATGTTGTCACCATTATTTTTTTATAGTATTGTTATTTTATAATTAACTTAATATCACATGTCAGCCATGGATTCCCCCATCCTCCCTCCTCCTACCCCCTAGCACTCCCCCCAATCCACCACCCACTCCCACCTTGTCCAAGGTAAGGTCTCCCATGGGTAGTGAGCCCAGCCTGGTAGACTCTTACACCCATCAGAATGACTAAGATAAAAAACACTGAAGACAGCTTATGTTGGAGAGGAGTGGAACAAGGGCAATTCTCCTCCAATGTTGGTGGGAATGCAAACTTGTACAGCCCCTTTCAAAATCAATTTGGCGCTTTCTTGGAAAATTGGGAATCAACCTCCCTTAAGACCCAGCTATTCTACTCTTGGGCATATACCCAAGGAATGCTCAATCATACCACAAGGGCACATGTTCAACTATGTTCATAGAAGAATTATTTATAATAGCCAGAACCTGAAAACAACCTAGTTGTTACCATTATTACCCCATCATAAAAGTAAGAAAACTCTGGCATGTAGAGGGTACATAACAGTTAGCAAGTTCGGGCTTAGGACATTGTAGAGCTGCATCTGAACCTAATGCATGTGGTCTCAAGCTCCTTAACTACTACCTTCATCTGCTGAAATGCATCTTTCTACTGAGTATAAATTTTCATCATTGACTTAGTCATGTCTGCACAGTGAAATTTTATGATACCAGGTTTATTAATGCCTCCTTTATGAAATATCTTTTGAGCATCTCATATACAGCTCCTTTAACAAAGATTCTCTTCCTTTGTTATATAGATATTTTTCTTCTGTGAAGACTAGAACTTAATAAATATAAACTTGAATTTTCATACTTCAAATCCCAGCATGATATCAACCATGTGATTGACACTGTATATATAATTATGTAATGAATGGTTGACTAGTGGTATCTTGGATCAATGTTCATTTTTCTATGGATTTTGAAGGATAATAATGAAGTATGGACATATTTTTGCCATTATTGTTATACTATATCATATTTTTAGAGTACTTATAAAGCAATGACAAATTCTCCACTTTGGTTTGAATCATAGAATATACATTTTATAAATCTTAAACAATTTCCCCATGCTAGGATTACTTGAAATGTTCCATTTTGAAAGGAATATTTTATTTTAGGAGCTCTCAACTTTATGTAGAAAGATCATAAATGTCATAAGTTTCTAGCTGAGCTTTCACAGTGAGACACTGACTCTATAAAAATTCAATGGCATTGGAGAATACTAAGAATATTATTATAGTTAGTATAGCTATCTAGAGAATGAGCTAAGTAGAAAAGAAAATCCATATTTAATTAAAACTAAAATAGCTAGGCATTTTATGTGCAAGAATGAAATGATATCCATGCATGGTATTCATTTAATGCTTAATGAGAACATCTGGTCAGATTTCTAGATTTTTACATTTAGACTGCAGAATGGGGAAAGGCCTTCCTTCCCAGAGGCTACACTATAAAGTCAAAGCTTAAATGATATAATGAGTAGATTTATGCAATTCAATGTGGTGTCTCTAAACCTTAACATAAAATTATACTGTGTAGGATGAAAGGTGCTCAAAGAAGATAGGAACCAATATTTATCTGGTAATCAAGGAACTGGGAGAATGAACAATGAATAACTAATATAGAAAGATCTTCATCAGGTCATTTCTTTTGGCTAGAAAGCCTTCATAAAAGAGAGCATAATTTCAAAGAATTTAGTATAATATAAAGTGGGGAGTGCTCAGAGAGAAGTATATTCCAAAAATAGTGATTTTTAAAAATGAGTTGAACTCACATGTTTGTAAATTATATGTGCATTCACAGTAGAATAGGCTCAGAAAGAATGTCTGTGAACACCAAAATGAATTTTTGAAAGAATAAACCATATAATTACTGTTAATTTATAGGTAGAATAAAAATGATGGTGGCATGTAAAAGATAATTTAATATTATACTTGACAAAATTTTATAATTTTTGTCTCAAGGGATCTAGTACCTCTTTGAGCAAAGTGTTAGTTTACAAAATAAATACACACATAAAGATGACTTCTCTAATAAACTCTCTCCCAAAACAAAATGGAAAACAAGCAAAACAATCAATGGCCTCCCTATATATCAATGATAAATATACTAGAAAAGATACCAATGAAAAAAATCTCATTTACAATCAAAAAGTAAATACCCAAGAACAAACCCACACGTGGACATGAAAGAACACTACCATGGCAATTTTAAGATACAAAAAAGAACTGAGGAAAACTAACTCTGGAAAAGTTTTTTGTTTGTTTGTTTGTTTATTTTTAACCCATATTCATGCATCTTGTGAAAAATGACCATTCTACAAAAATCAATTTACACATTCACTACAACTACAATGAAAATTGTGGATCACCTCTTTATAGATGAAGAAAAACAACACATATCTGTTATGAAGGTGAAAAGGACCAATTAAATCCAATAACTTTTTTTTTTTTTTTTTTTTGGTTTTTCGAGACAGGGTTTCTCTGTGTAGCTTTGCGCCTTTCCTGGAACTCACTTCGTAGCCCAGGCTGGCCTCAAACTCACAGAGATCTGCCTGGCTCTGCCTCCCGAGTGCTGGGATTAAAGGCGTGCGCCACCACTGCCCGGCTCCAATAACTTTCTTAATAGACTCAAATAGCACAGAAAATAAGAACAACAATTGTCTAATGGAGCTCAAAACTAAAGATCTTCTCTAAACCAAAGGAAGTTATCAAAATCAAGAGGCAGCACGTGGAAGGCAAAAAAAGTCTTTAACAACTAGTCATCCGAGAGATGATTAGTGTGTGTACAACATATAAATATTTCAAAACATTAAACACTAAGAAGAGAAACAACTCAATTGCAATTGTGTTATGATTGGGAACTAGACCGTGAGATGTGTGTTTCAATGGAGAGGGGATAGAACCCAGGTAGTATGAAGGAGGGATGAGGAATAATGAAGAAAGAAGAATTAAGTGGAATGGGAAGGGGGAAAAGATTAAGAGAGAATATAGGGAAAGATAATGGAAACCCAGTACTGTCTAAATCTGCTACTGTTGGGTCACTTTAGAGTCAATAAACATCACAGGCCACTGTCATTGCTCTTGATGACTCTTCAGAACTTGAAAGTAGAATTCTACTGGTGAAGACACCAGTCACCCAAGTCATTATAAATTGTAGACATCAAGCAGGTATTGACCTGGAAGCTTTATCCTTAATGCATAGGTTTAACAGTATTGGACTCTGTTATGTAAACTACCTGGGTAGAAGAAGAATAATCTGTCTGACCCAATAATGAACCCTAGGTGCTACACTAACACTCTGCTTGACATGCTATGCCCATTGAGATTATATTGGCAAAATATTACTTTAGTAACCAATTTTATGAATGGATTTAAGACCTGCTTATAAGACTTAATTTTTGTGTGGCACCATTCATAGGACCAAGATACCATGGCTAGGTGGGTCCTAGTCCTTAGGAAGAACCTATTACTAGTATCCTATTAGATGGATATACTATATAACTTATCCATAAAGACTTAACATTATATCCTCAGATCAATGCATCTCTTAATCCTCACCAGACAGAATTTGTTTTGCACTAGATGATAATTAACACAGTCTCCCACTATTGGCTAGTGTTCAAAGAATAAGAGACTGTGAATTGTTCATTCCTAAATGCAACATCTCACCTACCAATGTCCAGGGATCACTGCTGAATAGGAAGCAGAAATATTACAAGAGCTATAGGCTATCAGATAAATATAGTGAAACTGTCTTTTAGGACACAACAGTGTATATACATATATGAGATCACAGCAGTGCTGACAACATGCAGAAGACATAAGCACAGTCAAGATAGAAAAAAAAATCAGGAAGGTGGGGAATGATGGTTATGTATTCCATTCTTTATCTGATGGGATGGGAACTGATGACTTCTATGAAATGGTAGAGTTAATTTTCTTCAATAATTCAGCCACTGAGAAGAACCCATGTCCCAGTAGATGTCTCTAAATCTGTAGATATACTGACAGCACTAAGTGAACTCAATAAGTTTAAAAATCGGAGCACATTAAATAGGCAAAGAATGGGTGGGAACATTGAAGGGTTATTGGAAGGGAGGCGATGAGATTGTAGGCTGAATAAAAATAGTTCATTGTGCAAGCATGAAATTCTGAAGCAGTAAAAAGATAACGAAAATGGACTATGGAACTGAACAAAAAATTCTTTTTTTTTTTTTTTTGAGATAAGGTTTCTCTGTGTAGTTTTGGAGCCTTTCCTGGAACTCACTCTGTATACCAGGCTGGCCTCAAACTCACAGACATCTGCCTGCCTCTGCCTCCCTAGTGCTGGGATTAAAGGTGTGAGCCACCACTGCCCAGTTCCAAAAAAAATTCTAAAAAGAATAATAAATACAAATGGCTAGTAGAAACTTTAAAAGGTGTTCACCATCTTTAGTAATGAGGGAATAGAATATTAAAACTATATGATTCCATCTCACAATAGAATACCAGTCATCAAGAATAAAAGTAACAGTAAATACTAGATTGGATGATGTGAATGAGGAACATTTATGGACTGTTGATGAGAGGGAGAATCTTGTAGTGACTTTGGAAAACAGTTTTGTGGTTTCTCAAACACTAGCATTAGAACAAGCTGTATATCCAGTTTATATACTAGTATATCAATGCTTACACTACCATGTTTGTTTGTAGGTAGAATGTTTGGTTAAGACCACAGACTCCCCAAATAGCCACACAGAGACTTATTATTAATTATAAATACCCAGCCCATAGCTTAGGCTTGTTACTAACCAACTCTTACAACTTAAATTAAACCATATATTTATCTATGCTCTACCATGTGGCAGTACCTTTTTCAGCATGGCATATTCATCTTCTACTTCCTCTGCTTCTCACTAGAGACTTTGCTCTCCTTCTTCCCACCTAACCTCTTCCTGCCTATCTGTTGGCCAGTCAGATCTTTATTAACAATGAGAGCAACACATCTTCACAGCATACAAAAGGGTTATTCCACAGCATTTATTGATACTCAATCCACAATAGCTAGGAAATAGAATCAACATAAATGGTCACTAGCAGATAAATGGATATGCAAAATGGAATACATATACACAATTGAATGTTACTCAACTTAAAAGAAAAATTAAATTATCCAATTTGTAGGTTAATAGGGGGGAACTAGGAAAAATTAGTGAGTCAGGAAAGTCAAATCTATAGCTGGAGAGTTTCTCTCTGGGTCCCGCCAAGCCCCATAGGCCATTTATAAAATAATCACTCAGACGCTTATATTACTTATAAATTGTATGGCTGTGGCAGGCTTCCTGTTATCTAGTTCTTCTATCTTAAATTAAGCCATTTCTGTTAATCTATATTTTGCCACGTGGCTCATGGCGTACCAATACTTTACGTCCTGCTCCTCATCATAGCAGCTGGCAGCGTCTCTCTGCCTCAGCCTTCTACTTCCCAGACTTTTCCTCTCTCTTTGTCCTGCCTATACTTCTTGCCTGGCTACTGGCCAATCAGCATTTTGTTTATCAATCAGTCATCCACAGCACAAATCACAAAAGATAAATGCCTTATGTACTCTCTCATGTGCAGATCTTAATTTCTTTTCTGTAGTTATCTTGGAACACAAGTAGAAGACAAGAAATTGGAGACTATTGCTGTAGAGAATTCATTAAAGAAAGTTTGATAGTAGATTGCAGGTGAAGTAGGAGACAACAGGTGGCATACTAGGAGTGGAAATGACTATAAGTAGGCAGTTAATGTAAAAGAAGAGTTACAAAAAAGCCATATGACCACATACTATCTCAAACTCAATAAAATATTTCAATAAAAATATAATTGGCGCCTGAAAGGGAGACTTCCAGCACCTGATTGGACTAAGAGGTAAGTTTTGTTTAGGTGTGGCCCAGGGGCACAACCTACACCAACACCCATCCCAGTCCCAGTTTCAGGCCAGTCAGGCAGGCAGATCCCCTGCAGATAGGTCAGTTGACCACCATCCCCCATTAGACCCTGTAACCCAAGCTCCACCTCCCCCAAATCCCATCCACCCTGGAAGGCTGCAACTGTTCCCTGAGACAGAGACCTCCAGCACCCGATTGGACTAAGAGGTGCGTCTTTGTCTAGGAGGAACCCAGGGGCACAACCCTACACCACTACACCACCACCATTGCAGTCCCAGTTTCATGCCAATGGGCAGGCAGACCTACTGCAGACAGGTCAGACTACCACCATCCCCCACCAGACCTTGTAACCAACAAGTCCCAATCCTCCCCACCCACAGGAGTGCCAAAATTACAACTACTCCCTGAGATAGAGCCCACAAAGGCCAATTGGTCTAAGAGCTTCTCCCTGAGTCAAACAGTCCATCAGCACCGACTAGACCAAGAGCTCTCACTGGACCAAGAGTATCGATCAGACCGAGAGAGCCTCCATCAGACACAGACACCAATTGCACCAAGCGGAGAAAGAGATGGGTAGAAGCCAGTGCAAAAATACAGTCAACAGCAAAAATCCCACTATGGCTCCATCAGAACCTACATCAGTAAGACCTGACCATCCCAACACAGAAGAAACAGAAGAAATCAACCTTAAAAATGACCTTAAGAAGATGATAGAGATCTTTAAAGAGGAAATGAAAAATTCTCTTAAAGAATTAGAGGAAAAGTCAAACAAAAAATGGGAAGCAATCAAAAAATCCCTTAAAGCCAAGAGAAAGCAATTAAACAAATGAGGGAAACAGCTCAAGATTTGAAATCTGAAATCGAGACAATAAAGAAGATACAAACTGAGGTAATGCTGGAAGTGGAAAATCTGAGTAAACAAACAGAAACTATAGATGCAAGCATAACCAACAGAATGCAAGAGATGGAAGGGCAGATCTCTGGTGTGGAAGATACAGTAGAGGAAATAGATTCATCATCAGTCAAAGAAAACAATAAAGCCAACAAAGTCATGACCCAAAATGTCCAAGAAATTTGGGACACCATGAAAAGACCAAACCTAAAAATAATAGGGATAGAAGAAGGAGAAGAAAACCAACTCAAAGGCACAGAAAATATATTCAACAAAATCATCGAAGAAAACGTTCACAACCTAAAGAAGGAAATGCCTATAAAAATACAAGAAGGTTACAGAACACCAAATAGACTGGATCCCCCCCCCCCAAAAAAAAAAACCAAAACCAACAACAACAACAAAAAACTCCCCTCACCACATAATAATCAAACCACTAAACATACAGAATAAAGAAAAAAATATTAAGAGCTGCAAAGGAAAAAGGCCAAGTTACATATAAAAGCAGACCCATAAGAATAACACCTGACTTCTCAATGGAAACTCTAAAAGCCAGAAGGTCCTGGACAGACATTATGCAGACACTAAGAGACCATGGATGCCAAACCAGACTATTATACCCAGCAAAAATCTCAATCAACATAGACAGAGTAAACAAAATATTCCATGATAAAAACAGATTTAAACAATATTTCTCCACAAACCCGGACCTACAGAAAGCACTTGAAGGAAAAATCCAACCTAAGGAAGTTAGATACACCCATGAAAACACAGGCAAGAGATAGTCCCACACCAACAAATACCAAAGAAGGGAAACATACAACACTACCACCAAAAAATAACAGGAATGAACAATAACTGGTCATTAATATCCACTATTATCAATAATCTCAATTCACTCATAAAAAGACACAGGCTAACAGAATGGATACAAAAACAAGATCCATCCATTTGCTGCATACAAGAAACACACCTCGCCGGGCGGTGGTGGCGCACGCCTTTAATCCCAGCACTCGGGAGGCAGAGGCAGGCGGATCTCTGTGAGTTCGATGCCAGCCTGGGCTACCAAGTGAGTTCCAGGAAAGGCACAAAACTACACAGAGAAACCCTGTCTCGAAAAACCAAAAAAAAAAAAAAAAAAAAAAAAAAAAGAAAAGAAACACACCTCAGCTTCAAAGACAGACACTACCTCAGAATAAAAGGCTGGGAAAAGACTTTCCAATCAAATGGATTTAAGAAGCAAGCTGGTGTAGCTATCCTAATATCTAATCAAATAGACTTCAAACTAAAATCAATTGAAAGAGATTGGGAAGGACATTACAGATTTATCACAGGGAAAATCCGACAAGATGAAGTTTCAATTCTGAATATTTATTCCCCAAATACAAGGGCACCGACATTCATAAAAGAAACATCACTAAAGCTTAAATCACACATCAAACTCCATATACAAGTAGTGGGAGACTTCAACACCCCACTCTCACCTATGGACAGGTCTGCCAGACAGAAACTTAACAGTGAAATAAGGGAACTAAAGACATTATGACTCAAATGGACTTAATAGATATCTACAGACTCTTCCACCCTAACACAAAAGAATATACCTTATTTTCAGTACCCCATGGAACCTTCTCCAAAATCAACCACATGCTTGGTCCCAAAGCAAACCTCAAAAGATACAAAAAAATTGACATAACCTCCTGTGTCTTAACAGACCACCATGGCTTAAAGTTAGACTTCAACAACAACAAAAATTACAGAAAGCCTACAATGTCATGGAAACTGAATAATGCCCAAATGAATCACCAATGGGTCAAGGACGAAATAAAGAAAGAAATGAATGATTTCCTAGAATTCAATGAAAATGAATGCACAACATACCCAAACTTATGGGACATTGTGGAAGCTGTGCTAAGAGGAAAATTCATAGCTCTAAATGCCCACATAAAGAAGTTGGAGAAATCTCACAGTAATGACTTAACAGCACAACTGAAAGCTCTAGAACAAGAAGAAGCAAACTTACCCAGGAGAAACAGATGCCAGGAAATAATCAAATTGAGGGCTGAAATCAATAAAATAGAAATAAAGAGAACAATACAAAGAATCAATGAAACAAAGACTTGGTTCTTTAACAAAATCAACAAGATAGATAAGCCCTTATCCAAATTAACCAAAAAGCAGAGAGAGAGAGCATCAAAATTAACAAAATCAGAAATGAAAAGCGGGGCATAACAACTGACAATGAGGAAATCCAGAGAATCATCTGGTCATACTTCAAAAACCTGTACTCCACAAAATTGGAACATCTGAAAGAAATGGATGATTTTCTGGATAGGTACCCCATACCTAAGTTAAATCAAGACCAGATAAACTATTTAAATAGACCAATAACCCCTAAGAAAAAAAAAATGGTCATTAAAAGTCTCCCAACCAAAAAAAGCCCAGGACCAGATGGTTTCAGCACAGAATTCTACCAGATTTTCAAAGAAGAGCTAATACCAATACTCTTCAAATTGTTCCACACTATAGAAACAGAAGATACATTACCAATTTTTTTATGAGGCTATAGTTACCCTGATACCCAAACCACACAAATATGCAACAAAAAAAGAGAATTACAGACCAATCCCCCTCATGAACATTGATGCAAAAATACTCAATAAAATACTGGATAACCGAATCCAGGAACACATCAAAAAATTATTCACTATAACCAAGTAGGCTTCATCCCAGGGTTGCAAGGATGGTTCAACATACGAAAATCTGTCAATGTAATACACCATATAAACAAACTGAAAGAAAAAAACCACGTGATCATCTCATTGGATGCTGAAAAAGCCTTTGACAAAATCCAACACCCCTTCATGATAAAGGTTCTAGAGAGATCAGGAATACAAGGAACATACCTAAACATAATAAAGGCAATCTACAGCAAGCTGACAGCCAACATCAAGTTAAATGGAGAGAAACTCAAAGTGATTCCACTAAAATCAGGAACAAGACAAGGCTGTCCACTCTCTCCATACTTATTCAACATAGTACTTGAAGTTCTAGCCAGAGCAATAAGACAACAAAAGGAGATCAAAGGGATACAAATTGGAAAGGAAGAAGTCAAACTTTCACTATTTGCAGACGTTATGATAGTATACATTAGTGATCCCAAAAATTCTACCAGGGAACTCCTACAGCTGATAAACTCCTTCAGTAAGGTGGCAGGATACAAGATTAACTAAAAAAAATCAGTAGCCCTCCTATATACAAATGAAAAAGGGGCTGAGAAAGAAATCAGAGAAACATCACCCTTTACAATAGCCACAAATAATATAAAATACCTTGGGGTAACTCTAAGCAAGTGAAAGGCCTGTATGGTAAAAACTTTAAGTCTCTGAAGAAAGAAATTGAAGAAGATATCAGACAAAGGAAAGATCTCCCATGCTCATGGATAGGTAGAATTAACATAGTGAAAATGGCAAACTTACAAAAAGCAATCTACAGATTCAATGCAATCCCCATCAAAATCCCAACACAATTTTTCACAGACTTAGAAAGAACAATACTTAACTTTATATGGAAAAACAAGAAAACCTAGGATAGCTAAAAGAATCCTGTATAATAAAGCAACTTCTGGAGGCATCCTGATCCCTGACCTCAAACTCTACTATAGAGTTATAGTAATAAAAACAGCTTGGTACTGGCAGAAAAACTGACATGTGGACCAATAGAATCAAATTGAAGACCCTGATATTAATCCACACACCTGTGAACTTATGATTTTTGACAAAGAAGCCAAAACTGTACCATGGAAAAAAGAAAGCATCTTCAATAAATGGTCCTGGCATAACTGGATGTCAACATGCAGAAGATTGCAAATAGATCCATATCTGTCACCATGCACAAAACTCAAGTCAAAGTGGATCAAAGACCTCAACATAAATCCAGTTACACTGAACCTGATAGAAGAGAAAGTAGAAAGTAGTCTGGAACGAATTGGCACAGCAGACCACTTCCTAAATATAACACCAGTAGCACAGACACTGAGAGTGACAATTAATAAATGGGACCTCCTAAAACTGAGAAGCTTTTGTACAGCAAAGGACACGGTCAATAAGACAAAATGACAGTCTACAGAATGGGAAAAGATCTTCATCAACCCCACATCTGACAGAGGGCTGATATCCAGAATATGTAAAGAACTCAAAAAGATATACTTCAAAATACTGAACAATCCAATTTAAAAATGGGCTACAGAGCTTAACAGAGAATTCTTAACAGAAAAAGCTCAAATGTCTGAAAGACATTTAAAGACTTGCTCAACATCCTTAGTCATCAGGGAAATGCAAATCAAAACAACTCTGAGATACCATCTTACATCTGTCAGAATGGCTAAGATCAAAATCACTGAAGACAGCTTATGTTGGAGAGGATGTGGAGAAAGAGGAACACTCCTCCACTATTGGTAGGAATGCCAACTTGTACAACCACTCTGGAAATCAGTATGGCAGGTTTCTCAGAAAATTGGAAATAAGTCTTCCTCAAGACCCAGCTATACAACTCTTGGGCATATACCCAAGGAATGCTCAATCTTACCACAAGGACACTTGCTCAACTATGTTCATATCAGCAATATTTGTAATAGCCAGAACCTGGAAACAACCTAGATGCCCCTCAACTGAAGAATGGATAAAGAAAATGTGGCACATATACAGAATGGAGTACTACTCAGCAGTAAAAAAACAATGATACAAAGAATTTTGCAGTCAAATGGATGGAACTAGAAAATACCATCCTGAGTGAAGTAACCCAGACTCAGAAGGACAAACATAGTATGTACTCACTCATAAGTGGATACCAGATGTGAGGGAATGGATGGCCAGACTGCAACCCACAGCTCCAGAGAGGCTAGCTAATAGGGAAAGACCCTAGGAGATACATATGGATGACCCAGCGAAGGAGAATTAAATGAGATCTACATGAGTGGCCTGGGTGGTGTGGGGGGGGGGTGGCAGAGGACGAGGAGAGGAGTGGGGAATAAGAACATAGGGAAATGGTAGGGTCAATCTGGAACAGGGACAGAGTGGGAGGGCCGGGAGGGAGATACCATGATAAATGAGGACATTATGGGAAATGGAAGAGGCAGGGTGCTGGGGAGGCTCTCAGGAACCCACAAGGATGACACTACCTTGGACTGCTGGCAGTGGTCCAGAGGGTGCCTGGACTGGTCTACTCTGGTGACCAGCCTAGCGAATACCCTAACTGTCATCATAAAGCCTTTGTCCAGTGACTGATGGATGCAGATGCAGAGATCCACAGCCAGGCGCCAGGTTGAGCTCTGGGAATCCAATCGATGAGAGACAGGGGGGATTCTGCAGTCAAGGGATGTGAGATCATGATGGGAAGAAGTGCAGAGATGACTGGCCACACTATTGGAGGCCCATGAGCTGTAGACTCGTGGCTATGAAGCCCCCAGGGGGCTGGACTAGGCCCTCTGGATACAGAAGACAGTTGTTTGGCTGGAACTGTTTGGGGAACACCCAGGCAGGGGGATCAGGATCCATCCCTGGTACACTAGGCAGGCTTTTGGGAATCCACTGCCTGTGGTGTGGTGCCTTGCGCAGCCTTCATACAGTGGGAAGGGCCTTGGACCTGCCTAGGCTCAGTGTGCCAGCCTCTGTTGATTCCCCATGGGAGACCTTGATTTGGGGGATATAGGGATGTGAGGTGGCTTGGGAGGAAGGGCTGGGAGATGGGAGGAGGGAGGAGGTGAAATCTGTGGGTGGTATGTAGAGTGAGTAGAAAATTTCTTAATAAAAAAAATAAAATTGGCATTTGTACATTGTATGTGAAATGAAATAAAAAGAAGGTATCACAGGGGGGATAAAGGTTTGAATTAGTGGAGATGGATGTGATGGCATGGGAGCGAAGAGGGGAAGGAATATGTCAACACAAATAAGCATGTATTAAAACTTAATCTACTAGATAGTAAGCTCTTTTCATTTTATAATATTTGCAGATAGAGTTTGCATGGAGGTATCATGTGTGGGTGCACAATGCAGACTATTGTCATTGTTCTCTTGGTTCTCTACCATAACTAAACAGTAAGATCTTATCACTGAGGACACTACCTATGCTGGTGACTTCATAAAGAAAATAATATCAAACTGGCATGAAAATATTCTCCCTGCTGGCCAGATTTCAGAGTGTTGTGTGAGAAGAAGAGTCTCAGTGGTCTTTCCTTGTACTAGACCCTGTTATTATGTTATAATACAGATGTTCCAGGCAAGATTTTTCCACCAGTACAATAGTGGAAGGACTCATGAGGCAAACAACCATTTTCTAATTGGATTTGAAACTTGTTTCCCAGGAAAGAATCATATCTGAATCCATTCATCATTAAAAATAAAATAAATCTTTAAAAGAACTACATTAGTAAGATTTTGACATTTATTTTTCTCATTGTACCTACTAATTTCTTAGTGTACAGGTTGGAAAATTGTCCAACAGAAGTTCTACATGGACAACACTATTAAGACTTCTGTTTGTGATGCTTATGAAAGGAAGATATACCACTTGTATCATTGCATCCCAAATTTTAGTGGCTACATAAGACGGGGCATTTCCAGTTTATTTCTCTGGACCCTAGGAACAGAAACTAGAAACCAAGACAACATTATCCTTATTATAGCAAAGCTCTATCTAGTAAGGTGAGCAGTTTCTCAAACATAAGCACTCAGAAGCTGGCGGACAAAGAGCGATCTACATCCCGCCACTGCCCGTCCTTTATAGTGCTCCTTGCTTCACTTTGCCCCTACATCTTCACGGAAAGAATCCGCATGGGAGTTTATTGGTTTCGTGAGGCAGTACCAACTTCCAGCTGATTTACTTGGAACTGTGCATCTTAGAGGCTATTGACAACTTATCAGATCAATTACCACTCTGACAAAGATTGAAAGGCCTTGTAGAAAATGAGTGAAGTATTTTTAATAAGACTTCTTTTACTTATTGAGTGCCTGCCTACATCATTTATTTTAAAGTGTCTTCCAGATTCTCTGGTTACAATGTACTTTAAATGAGAGGAAGAAAAAATGGATAGACCAGGGCTGTAATCTCAGAAAATGTGTTAATATCATAGTCCGATTGAAACCTCACCACATTGTTTATATTTTGTGTACTCAGACTTGTCCAGTCTTAAGAATTATCTTGGACACTTGTCACAAACAAAGACACCTACAGACATTTCCAACATCAACACCGAGCACATAAAGCAGTTCCACTGAAGAACTTGCTGTGTTCACCTTCTACATTTCTACATGTGTTCAAAATGACTTACACCTAGGTTGGTTTAGCAAGTTCTGGGAAGACAGAATATGGCTGTGGACATTAGGTTCCTGATTGCAGGCAGTTAACACAGTTGTCTGGGTCAGTATGTGGTTGCATGCTACTGTTCTGGTAAGTAGAAAGCTGTCATTGAACAGATGAAAAGCTGCCTCTTTGTCTAACACCTAAGAAATTTTTGGCCAAAACAACTTCTTTTAGTACCTAAATAATTCTCTGGGAGTCCTATTAACTATTTTGTCCTTTAAGATATATTACAAAATAACTTTTTATGTCAGAGTTATAGCTTAAATTTCTTCTTGACCTATCAGCTTTTAAAATCCTTCAGCCATGAAAGCATGCTATATGCTATTTATCTGTTTAATAAGATTTCATTTTTCTGACTGACCGAATGCCTCTAGAGGGCATTTTCAAGTGTCTCCATCTATTGATCCACATACTGAGGCTAAAGATATATTTTAAAAATCATAAGGATAAAGCAAGCGATTAACAGTGTATAGCTCTTTAATATGCAGATATTGAAAATAAAGTTCATGTTCTATGAAAGAGAAATAATGCACTTTTTAATTGAAATGATGGATTTGATTTTACAAACAGTTCTTTGCATTTATAGCTGGGAGGAACAACATATTTGGACTCCTGTCCCCTGACCACTTTGGAACTGATATGGAACATGATATGTGGTATGAGGGATTTCCCTTTGTGTTGAATGTGTAGTATATTTTTGTTTGAGTGATTCTTTCTTCATTTGAACATGGTATGTGCGTGCGTGCGTGCGTGCGTGCGTGCGTGCGTGTGTGTGTGTGTGTGTGTGTGCCCGCACACATGTGTTTGAGTGTGTTTGTGATATGTGTCTCTGTTTGTTTTTCTCATATTTTCACTAAATATTTTCCACAGTCTTTGCTTCCAGTACTCACAGGAGTTGACATGTTACATCTGGCATTCTTTCTGTTCTTAATATATTCCCCAGGTATTTGCAAAATGTCCACCTGTCTCCTTGGCACAGATAAGAATTTCTGATTTCTTTGTTTTCCTTTATTGTACTGTATCTAGTTGATTTTTAAGAGAATAAATCAAATCAGAAGAAATGATGTAAGGATCTTGAGAAAAATTAAACAAACTTTACAAGGACCTGTAAGACCTTTGAAAGCTTTTTTGGAGCCAATTTCCAGGCTTCAAGTACTGGGTATTTCTACATTTTCACTCTAGTGAATTTATCCATTATTTCAGTGGTGCTGGAATGTTATTTACTTGGTTCTGGCTGTGTCATTTCCATTTTGTGACACAGAGTTATCTTTTCCTTGATAAACGTTTTGTAAACTATAACCTACATAATGACTACCTTTTAAAATACTTATATTAATGTCAATTGTTTGACTATATTGTTATGACCATTTTTTATCTAAAGTAAAATAACAAATATATTTCAAAATGATAGACTTTCTCAAATCTTGTTTTTCTTAAATCTTTCAGGCCTAAAAATTGAAGTGTTGGGCACAGAATATTAATCCAATGAATAATGATGGCTCTCATTTATAAGTATGGATCATGTTATCTGTTGATATATGTATGGATTTCAACTTTGGTCTGCCTTGATTGAAAAGTAGGTGTGATTTATAAATGTCTGGTAGACTATTTTCTCAGGAAAATAATGTTTTTCTTTTGGAGAAGCAGTGTGTTTCAGATATATACCCTCTCAAAAATGGGATCATCCAGAGTAAAAGGGGCACTCTCGCAAACTTTCAAGAATATTGATAATAAACTGGAATAACAAATGAAAAAGCATTGCAAATATTAGAGGGGCAGGAAGTTTGATACAAGATATTGTCTTCTCGATGTGATAGGGAAGTTGCACATTGAAATTTCAATAATATTGCTTCCTAAATGTAACATAAACAGTGACAACACTAGTTGACAGGCCAGTGTGTTGGAGAAAATCTCACAAGTCCTCACTCTCTGATGAAGAGCTACAGGCAATTAATAACTACAGGAAGAGGGAGAATTAGTTTTCCTCTGGGATGTATCTCACTATTGGTTATCCTATATATAAGCCTTAAAAACATACTTAAGAGCAACACTAGATAGAATCAACAGGTTGTATTCATATGTTACATGTATGTAATAGTAAGAATGAAAAAAAAAAGAGTTCATGAATTTCAGGGAGCCACCTGAATGGAATAGACAAGGGAGAGTTTAGACAGAGGAGAAAAATTGTGAAATGATGCTATTGTTAGAATTAGAAATGGGAAAAAAGTGGAAGACTTTATTAAAGCCGTAAAGAGGAAATTAGTAAACAAGAAACAGAAGAAAGTAGGGCTGATAATGTAGCTCCAGTGATAGAGTGATTGCATAGCTCATGGGAAGCCCTGAGTTTGATCCTCAGCACCAACATAAACCAGGTGTGGTGGTACATGACAGTAATTTCATGCCAGTAATCTCAATACTCTGGAAGGGGTGCAGAAGGATCAGACATTCAAGGCCATCTCAAAAACATAGTCTTAGCATGGTCTGGAATGTGTGAGACCTTGTCTCTTAACAGAAAGTATAAGGAAGAAGTTGGGAAATTTAGTATCTAAAGTTCATAGGTAACAATGGAGCAAAAAATTATCATATATATATATATATATATATATATATATATATATATATTAGTTTGAATAGTACCTGAATGGTTCAAAGAAAATAAAAAGTAATACCTAGAGTCTTTCACTGAGATTAATGGATTTGAAAAAAGCTCCAATATATTAATTAATTGAGAAGATTCCAGATGAAAGAGTGGCAAGTTTAAAGACATGGCAGCTTAAAACAAGTGGAGTATATTGCCTGTCAGATGGTAAATTCATATTTTCTTTACTTTTTTTAATTGAATTTTTTCATGTAACATGTGAAGGTTTCTCCTCTCCTATCTCCTCCCAGATCCTTACCACTCTCCATCCATTCAATTCCATTCTTTCTTTCTCATTCTCTTTAGAAAGCAAGCAGTCAATCAAACAGACAAACAACAACCCAGAACAAAAAAATTAAAAATAAAACAAAGAAGTCAAAGAAGTGTACATGTATATACACATACACAAACAAAATACCTAAATATCTATAAAACTAAAAATTAGAAATCAAAATGTTATAACTGGTCTTTTGCTGTTGTAACGTTCAATGGTCTTTTGCCAGTTTTAACATTTGATAATGCACTCAATAGGACATACTGAGTGCTGGCATTGTTGTGACATACAGCAAGGCGAAGATAGTTTTCAAACAAGTTTTAGTTAGTGGTGTATTTTACCTGCACAGAAGATACTATGAAACCACAGACTACCTGCGGATGTCTCTGGAATTCCCCATCATCTATACATATTCACAGTAGAAGAGCTGGAGAACAGATGGACAGGGTTATAATGTCATTATATTTGAAGTTGACACTTAACACAAAATTCTTCAATAAACAGAGTTCAAAATTAGAAATGGGCTTCCTGAGAAATGATAATAAGTGAATGGGAAAAATAATAAATTGATCCGAATTTATCTCTGCCCATTGTTTGTCTGATATAAGAAAAAAAATGTACACATAATAGGCCTGCTACTACTCCTCAGTAACACTTAAAGACAAATTGTTTTGGCTACTGGACATTATCATGAATTTTATGAGTATTTAAACATCTTGTAACAGTTTGATGCTTCTTGCCTTCTTTGGGGCTTCTATTGCTGTGAAGGACAACGTGACCATGGTAACTCTCATAAAGAAAAACATTTAATTGAGGTGGCTCATTTACAGTTCAGCGGTTCAGTCCATTATCACCATGATGGGACATGGTGACGTGCAGGCAGACATAGTGTTGGAGAGGTAGCTGAGGGTTCTACATCTTGCACAGGCAACAGAAAGTGAACTAAAATCTTGCATGTGGCCTGAGCATATAAGAGACCTCAAAGCCTGCTTCCTCAGTGACATGCTTCCTCCAACCAGGCCACACCCACTCCAAAAAGCCACAGCTCCTAATAGTGCCATTCCCTTTGGGGGCCATTTTCTTTCAAACCACCGTACTTCTCTTTCTTAGTTACTTTATCCCAGACACACATATCAAAACTATGCACTCCTTTGTTTTAACTTGCATTTCAGTTGTTAATGTATTTCAGTCCTTAACTTGTCTAAAAGAAATCTAATATTTAACAGATACACAATGGTAGCATATCTGAAAAAAAAAGAAAAGAATAAACTCTTTCAGGGTCAGAAAGTGGGTGCTAATATTTGTAGAAGGCAGGATTATAACGTGGCTCCCATAACTTTTAAACTGTGTATAAAGGCTGCTCAGGCCAGTCTCAATTTGAGCTTGGGTAAAATAGCATTCCCTCCCTATGAAATATTACTCAGAAAAGGTGAAAGGGGTTTCAGCTGCAACTAATGGGTCTAGTCTCCCCACATGAAAATAATCAGAGTTGTTTCTGGGTATTCCTTAATTAATTAGATACAAATATTTTGAAAGAAGATTGAGAGATCAGAACCGGAAATGCTGGAGACAATTGAAGGAAATGGAAAGAAACAGAAAGACGAGTGCCTTGTCTTTATAAGGAAGTCACTGAGATAGTGAGGTAGAACTGAACATAGAATAGCATCCCAACACAAACTGGATGCCAGGCTCATGGAACTGACATTATGATGGGTAGCATCAAAGCAAACAGGAATGATATAGAAAGAAAACAATTAGAAATTATTTGTGACAAATTTGATAGAAAATTAATGTATGGATTTTTTTCAGGAAGACAGATTAGTTTCATCCTGCTGAGAACAACTGGGCAGCACTTGTGCAGAGAACCCCACAGAGAAGGCAGTGTTGTTTGGAAGATGGACAGAGTGCGTGGAGCTAACCAATGATGGACAGGATGGGTGGAGCTCACCAACACAGATGTTCAGAAACAAGAGCAAGTTCTTGACCAAAGCAAGACCTGACAGCTCTTGTGAAGCCAAAAGTGAAATCTGTATCCAAAGAATAATAAAAACACACTGAACATTAATTTGGTGTGATTGAATAGTTTTGAAGAATGAAAATGACTCCCAACAAAATATAGGACAGGGAAATAATTTCCAGAGCAGTACAAGGAGTTTTAGCTACGTTTTGAGGCAAAATTAAAAAGTTTTATTAATCAATTTTGGACTATTAGTGGAGATAAAAGAAGTACTGTATGCATTCATGTTCTTTTCAACATGTATTGAAATGCAGTACAAGCATGTAAATAATAAATATGCATTCATATTTGTTAAATTTATTAAAAAATAATGCTTTGAAGGAAATAATACATGATAAAATCCACATCAAACTTCCTGCATTTATTTTCTATACTTTCTAGGAAATTAAAAATAATTTATTATTTGTAAATGACCCACTTAGTTTTACATATTTTCCATGACTGTGGAGTCTAATCTCATAGCCTTAATATTGTAATCAAGATCGCAGACAAAACTGGATTCTCATGTGGAGACTCAAGTGGGCTAGTCTGTGCACAATCTCATCTAAGTTACTGATCAAATCTATTTCATCCCAGATTTGGTCATCACAGCATTATCCTACAGAGCTAACAAGGAGAACAAAACTAGATGGTGTAACACAGTGACTCGTATGTAACATTATGATCTATCATTGGAGAAGTAGTGAGAAGCAAATCCCTAATCTCCATCTACACTGAGGAGTAAAGGGTTGTTCAGGAGTGAATATAACAGGAGATTAGTTTCATGGGAACACATTAAAATATCTGCACACAAG
>CABHPQ010000662.1:0-16743 GCA_902168405.1 Peromyscus aztecus | reverse complement strand
GGGGGGGGGGGGAGTTTCGAGACAGGGTTTCTCTGTGTAGCTTTGGTGTCTTTTCTGGAACTCACTCTGTAGCCCAGGCTGGCCTTGAACTCACAGAGATCCACCTGCCTCTGCCTTCCGCGTGCTGGGATTAAAGGCGTGCCACCACCCGGCTGACTACTCTTTAGTGTAACCCATGTTCAAAGCATCATGGTTGTCCATGGAGAAAGGCGTGAAAGCAGGTAGCCTGGAGCCAGGTGGGATTCGACTGCGTGGGAATGTCTGTCTGACTGAGGGGCACAGGGCTGTGGGGTACCAAGAGGCTAGAGGGAGACTGGGGGTGGGGATGACAGAGGCAGCCTCAGCCCAGGACAGAAGTGGACACTGTAGTAGCTCTTACTCTGCCGGATAGCACTCCCCACCCTACCCCCCATCCCGCCCAATTCCCAGCATGTCTACATATCCTCCAGGAATCTACAGCCCAGGTAGCTACCCTGAACCCAGAGTGGCCATGGTGCCAGGCACGGGAGCCTGGAATGGGTCCATGTAGGTCTTGAGCAGCCAGGAGAGGAGGGTCTAACAGCATCCCTTGGTATAGCCATCACCTGTGCTTCCTCTTAAGGAGCTTCCCACAGGCTCAGGAGGGCTTGGCAGCCATCTCAAGGTCCTCACCTTTATGATGATGATTACAGCGGTAGGGAAACAAGTTGTAAACAGCCAGAGGATGCTCCCGATGGGGACTTAACCCCCGTGCAACTGGGTCCCATGTGGGATCCTTTTAGCCCCACAGCTTGTACACTAGTATTTAAAGGGACCACCTTCTGCTCACTCCCAAGGATGCTGGCCTGCTGTAAGGGCCCTGACCCTAGCTAGCCCTAGGTCATGGTCAGCCATGCACCCAGCAGGCACAAGAGGTTGGCCACGCCCACAACCTCTTGAAGCTTGCCTTCATCCTGGGCTACCTAGATTTTGATTGAAGTCGACATTCTTTTAAAAGAATGAAAACTATTTTTAAACTTCATTATCGGAGCCAAAAACAAAATATCACAACATGGCTGCTAGTGAGACATACAGCTTTGGACGCTGAAACCTACTATACAGACCCGCTTCGTACGGCTCTCTGAAAGGTGAGGGAGGGGGGCATCCCATGGGAGGGAAGGTTCTGGCTGAATTATAATAGAACACCCAGCACCTGGCGGCGCTGCACCTGGGACTCTGCTTCTCAGACCACCCCAAGCCCCTGAAGTACCTTTATAGACCATCTTGCCTTCTGTTGGCTAGTTCTTTGGCTGGAGTTGTTTTAGAAGAGAGAATCTCGATTTAGAAAATGCCTCCACTAGATTGGCCTGTGGTACATTATCGTGATTGATAACTGCTGTGGTAAGCCCATCCCACGGGGGTGATGTTATCCCCGGGCCTGTAAGCAGCATTCCTCCACGGCCTCTGCATCAGATCCTGCCCTGACTTCTCTGGATGACAGACGATAACTGGAAACGGAAAGGAATCCCTTTCCTCCCCAGGTCCCTTTTGGTCCTGGTTGTTGTATCACAGCAATAGAAATCTAACTTGAGGCACTCCTACAGCTGAGACCGCATACAGCTACAAGCTGGCTGCAGCCCGGAGCCCCCCCCCCCTCCCCGCCCCCCAGGACTTGGGCATCATGCATCCAAAGTGACCGTGCTCAAATCCCACCTCCAGCATTCTGAGTCCCTCAGCCCCCATGTTATCTCACCTTGCAGGGGTGAATATCCTTCCACCATCTGACCTGGCTTCACTAGGCCCCGGAGACTGGGTGTTTCAGGGAAATGGAAAAAACCATGCCCCTGGCTAAGGGACACCAGGCTTCCTGGGTGAAGAAAGGAACCCTTGGGGTAACCCCAGGGCCACGGCATGACTCAGCCTCTCACTGGGTGTTGTTGGCCTCCAGGCTGGATCTCAAGGCATGCTTCCTCTCTGATGCTGTGCAGTGTGATCTCCTGGGGGCTGTGGCTTCTGGGACGATTCAGCTGTGAGTCTCTTTGGATCATGTAGCTTCAGCAAAGGGCCCTTGATCCTAGATCCAACCAGAGTCGTAACTTGACATAAGGGTGTACCACAGCTCTGCTTTCCCGGGGCCAGGGAGGCAGAGGCTTCTGACAAGCCAGCCTCAACCCAATCCCCTCTGCTGCCCCTAGAATTGTGTCCTGTGATGTCCATATGGAACTCTCCTAGAGGGTTCAGGGTATGCTGATCAAGGGAGTGACCCCATCCTTAAAACAGAGTGACTCTCAACTAGGGCCAAATTTCCATCCCCAGAATTCCCAGAGAGGCCTGAAGATAGGACAAGGGTAGCAAGGCACTCTTGGGGCCCATACCAGGAGAGAGTACAGCCCAATACCTCCTGTGCAGGGCCCTCCAAACAGTCTTGACTATGGACCTGCTCCAGAGAACCCATGAAGTGGTCCAGCTGCACCTGTGGCTGGAAGAGCTGGGTCTGAAAGCGGCTAGCTAGCTACCTGTGTCAACACAGTCCAGCCTACCCACAGACCAGGGGACCAGGGAAAAGAGGCCAAGATGGAGGACTCCAGCAAGGCATGAACAGATCTCACAAACTCAGCTTCAGGAACAAGGAAATGCGGGGCCTCCAGGCAAGTGTAGGAAGCTGTCTCCATGGAAGAGCTCTGTGTCAAGATGATGGGGACAGATGTGACACACCCCCAAAGACACAGATGACATCAGAGCCCATCTGGAGCATCAGGTCCATCCACAGCTCTGCCTTACACATACATAGTGCTGGCAGAGAGAGGCCACAGGACTCATGGGAGGAAACCTAAAGGTCATGACCCTAAGTTCAAGGTCATAAGTTCATAGAAAACTTCAAGGTCACAGTAGAAATCATCAAGGTCACAACTCAGGAAGAAATACCCAGACCATACAGCATAGGGGGAAAGGTCACAGAAGGAAATGCCAAGGTCATGGGCCTAGGAAAGAATGTTCAAGGTCACAGAGTTAAAAGAAACCTCAAGACCACAAGAGGAAACTTCACGGTCAGAGGAAGAACCCTGAAGGCCAGGGGTCAGGAGGAAGGCTCAAGGTCAAAGAGAATGCTCAAGGTCACAGAATCATAGGAGGAAGGTTCAAAGTCACAGAAAGAAGTATCAAGGTCATGGGCACAGAGGAAGAAATCCCATGGTCATGACACAAAGTTCAAGGTTACAGGACTGACCACTCGAGGTCACAGTTCTGGAGAAACCCTCAAGGTCACAAGAGACCTCAAGGTCATGGAACCCTCAAGATCACTGGGGAAACATCAAACTAACAGATGAAAGCTTAGTCACTAGGTTCATAAGAAGAAAGCTAAGGTCACAGGAGGAAATTCCAAGGTCACAGGAAGAACCACCAAAGTCAATTATCAAGGTCATGGGAACTATCAAGGCAACCGGATGAAACAAGTTAACGGCAGGAAAACTGAAAGCCGAGGGACTCAATAAGCTCTGATGCACAGCCCCCATACAAGTGGAGCTTGGGGAGGGGCAAGCATCGGCCGAAATGCTCCACCAGGGCCAACATGCCGCAAAGTCTGTAGCGCACCCAGCAGGCCATTCACCCACCAAGGCAGCTCACTTGTAGGGGGATGGAGGGAGGGGGACCCAGGGCCATTATCTATGGGATTGAGTAGGCACCATGAAACAGGCCCACAGGCCAGTCCTCGGGGCTCTGGAGCCTCCCAGCCCGGGGAATTTCCCATGAGCACCAGGCTTCTGGCTCCCCTGACTTGAGGGACACAACACTGAACCAAGTGGCTTCGCACAGAGCAGCCTAGAGTGCTAAGGCCTGGCGTGTGGCACAGCCCTCGAGCCTCTGAGCCATGCTGTTCGCCTGGAGAGGGTCCAGCCAAAGCACGGTAAGGGTGAGCTGCTAGACTCCTTCTAGACACTTCTCACGAGAATGCACGACAGCCCGTGGGCCACAGGGACCTCTGACAGCGACTGAGTCGCAAGGCCACAGGCCACAGGCCGCCCACGTTGACCCATCCACCGGCTGATGTTCACTAGCATCTGGCTCTGTCTGTAGAGGGTGTTGTCCTCACGACTGCAGGCAGCGCAGTCCGCTCTGGTCTGTTCCCATTCCATTCAGGAGCCCAGGGCAGACAGCCTGTCATTTCTCCAGGTCTGAGTCTCCGATCCCCAAGTTTTCACACCCCCAAATCAACCACATGACAGGCCAGAGTGGAGGGATGGAGCGACTCCGGGAAGCAACTAGAAAAACAGGACCACAGAATGCCTCTGATGTGCATGAAGTTTGTTGATTTTTTTTTTCTCCTTTTAGTTCAAAATAAAAAATATATATATAGCAGGCTCTCAGGTATATAAACTGATAATATTAAAAATACAAAGTTCACCTTTACAAAAACAAAACAAAACAAGGAAACCACGCACACACAATTCTGTTTAACAGTGAAGCCCAATGGCTTACCCCCAAATAATCTCAGCCACATCTCTGCACCACCATGGAAGCCATTTAGCAATGGGGGGGGGGGGGGGCGGGCAAACCCCCAAGTGAATGACTCCCACATAGTCCTCTCATATGACTTAAGCTAGAAGTTAACGCTAAAGGGGCCGAGGAACACAGGAAGCCAGAGGCGCATCAGAAATGATGTATAGGTAGGTATACCATGTTTATTTTAATACACCTCATTAGTTTGGCTAGGAAAAAATAACCGTCTCGCTGTCCCAACTTACAGCAGCCTCGTGCGTGTTATCGACGAATGTCATCCAAGAGATTTAAAAAAAAAAAAAAAAAGGAAAAGGAAAAAGAAAAAAGCTAGGCAGAGAAGAATAAAAAGAAAAAGCTTAATCACTTTATGGTGTAAAAAAAAAAAAAAAAAAAAAAAAAAAAGAAAAGGAAAAAGAAACTCCACGTAAGGCCGTCTGGAAGGTCTTGGGCAGACTCAAGCGAGGTGGTGGCTTCCAGGCCCGTGGGCATCTCCCAGCCGTTCAGCTTCCTTCCCTCGTGGAACCAGCGGGCAGCATCCCAGGCAGGCTCCGGGCGTCCTCGGTGAAAAGCACCTGTGCCCACGGGCAGAATCCAGGGCAGTGGCCACCGTGGGCCCCCACTCAAGGGTCAGTCCTGCAGGACGGCCCTCCTGCCGCCCGCCCACCTCAGTCTTTGTTTCTTGTGGTGGGTTTTTATGTTCTTGTTGGGAATTTTTTTTTTGTTGTTTTGTTTTTAATTTTTTTTTTGATTTTTTTTTTTTTTTTTTTTTTTTTTTTTGTTTTTTTGTTGTTTTTTTTATTTTGTGGTTTTGTTTTCGCTCTCTGTGACAAGGAAGCTTTCTCACTGTCTCTCCGAGTGCCACAGTACTTGCTTTGATGTCACACTGAACAAACGAACACTGTCTCTTTGTCCTCGGACACAGTTTTTCACGGAGGAGAACAAAGACCGCACGCACATTGGCAATGAAGCACCATACGTAGTATGTTCAGGAATGTCACACGCCACGTACATCCGTGTCCCGGGAGAGGGCGGCCGGCTCATCTCACCTCACGTCTGTGGGAAGAGAGGAAGAGTTGAGCCTCCGACCACAGACAGAAAACACCAGAGCCACGTGGCCCCCCCGCGCACAACTTACGTCTTAAGATAGGAGCTTGATGTGTCATTTAAAAAAAAAATAAATCAATCAAATTTTCCACAGCTAGGAGTTGGGACTAGGCTGGTTGCATTTCGCAAAAGAACCCATGCTCCCATTGCACAGATGGAGAAACTAAGGCACAGAAAGTTTCTTTTGCCCTTTCCCTTATCTTTCTTTCTTCCTGCCTAAGGCTTGTGCTCGATGGAGGTATGGCAGACATTTTGGGCCAGGAAGTAACTAGGAAAATAGATGCTACCAGCCACACTGTGTGTGGGGTCTCTGTGACTCAGCAGACCTATGTTGTGTGTGTGTGTGTGGTGTGTGTGTGGTGTGGGTGTGTGTGTGTGTGTGTCTGTTTTGTGGTTTGTGTGGACAAACTTTAGCTATCACAAGGCTCCGTAATGAGCCAACGATGCCTCCACTCACAGCCCGGAGACCGGTGGCCAACAGGACACAGGCAGGCATGGGAACACCGGCCTCTCACTTGGAGAGGGTCTCTGTCAGCAGCACGCCCATCAGGGCCACGTGGAACAACCCCAAGGGCCTGCTTGAGGAGACACATGCCCAAAGCAGGCATCCCCAGCCACACTCCTGTTGGGAGCCAGGTCTCTCAGACACCCTATCTCTGAGGACTCTCTTGCCCAGAATAACTGTTTGTCTTGGATGCCCCTAAGTCCCATGTGCCAGGAGGAAGGGCTCAGCCAGACAGGCTCCAGCTCTCTGGGCCAGACAAGCTGACACTCAGGACGGGCCTGGGAAATGACATGCCTCACCTACATTCCCTACACTTCCGGGGAAAAACAGCCGTCACCGGGTGGGTTTGGAACAAGCATTCCTGAGAGGCTCTCCGGCCCTTCTTTACCCAACCTGACTCTTCGGAATTAGGAGAGTGCTAGCAACCACCATGGGTCCTGAGAGTCATTCTGAAGACAGAATCTACAGTACCAAACAGAAGGGACACCCAATGACATCTGCTCCGACTTCCCCTCCTCGTCTTACAGAGATTGGCATCAACCTTCTTTCCCCATGCTGCTACTGGTGACGAAAGTCAGCTGCCCTGTCCATTTAAAGCTCTTTAGCTCCACACAGCCTCCACAAGCCTCACCTGTCACCTGTAAAAGCCTTTCCTGTCAGTGCAGTGGGCAGCCTCTCCCCAGGTAACTCCAGCAGAACCACCAGAGCCCCCCCACCCCCACCCTTCCCGCCACAGGGCACTGGGGTGCCTGATCAATAATCAAGAGAAGGGCAAAAGCTGTAGCTGCGAGGAGACCCAGCCCAGCAGCCCCAAAAGCACACAGAGCCTTGAGCCAATCAGGGCCCACGGGAAGCTGATTCGCTGGTGTGATTGTGTCCCAGCCCTGCGAGGGAGTCCCCCAGCGCACCCGGCGGGCAGGGCCTACCTGGTCGGCCGCCTTAGGTGGGTTTTAACCTTTTTCTTTTCCGCTTTTTACCTGATTCCCTACGCCTTCCTGTCAAGGAAAGGGCAGGGAAGGTGAGTGGCCTCCTGAGGGCCTGGGGTGGGAAGCCACAGCAATAAATACTAGAGGTGTTTATCTTTCAGAAAGAAAGCCCGATCCACCCTGGTGCATAGACACTTCCGGGTCTTTCTCTGCACCTGGATTGCCTGAACGCTGGCAATGTACAGGTACGCTGGGCAGGATGAAGGTCAAGACCCGGGGCAGCAGGGCACAGTCTGAATCCAGTGTCTAACGTCCCACCTGAATGTGGTACCCTGCAGGCACAGCTTACCTGACTCTAGCTCTGCAAGCCAGTGTGGACAGCTGGGAAATCCAGGCGCACTGCCTCACTCAGAGGAAGCAACTTTCCCATCACTCTGTGATATCCCTTAGGACCCACACACAAAAAGCTAATAAACGGTGCTGGCCACTCACCCGTCTCCTCCTCCCGATGCTCTGGGTTCAGGTTGGAGGTCGCACACGCACACTCCAGGTGTTCCTCTAACCTCACCTGGACCTCTTTCAATTTGGGCTTCTTCCTGACATACTCCACTTTGGCCACCTGCCAAGAGAACAAAGCCAGCGTCAACACCAAGGGCCCAAGGGGGACCTGCCTGGCTCACCCCAAACTGGGACTCAGATTTCTAACCTCCCCAAGGCATCTTCCCTTTAGCTCAGGCCTGTTTCCATTTGAAATAAACCCTAAATGATGCTAGGCTTACAGCTGCCATCCCAGCACTCGGGAGCTCAGAAGTTCAAGGCCAGCCTGGGCTACACAGCAAGGGATGTGGCTCGGTTAGCGGACTGCTTGCCTAGCATCCACAAAGTCCTGAGTTCCACCCCAAGCACCATATAAACTGAATGGATGTGGTGGCACAAGCCTGTAATCCCAGGACTCAGGACGTGGAGGCAGGAGGATCAAGAACTTAAGGTCATCTTTGGCGACGTAGAGTGCTGCAGTTTGGACTACGTGAGATTCATAAGTGCCCAAAAGATCCAAAGGACATCAGCAAAGAAAGGGTGAACTGGGCACAGGATGGTGGACCACAGTACTGCTCTGGCGTTGTCAGTGAAGAAAACGGAGCCTCGGACAGGGGTAGCAGTTTGGCTACAAAGCTTGTTGAGGAAGGGGCCTCACTCAGGGAGTCATTTCCCTCTCAACCCAGGGTCCCTGGAGACACATCAACACAGCACATACCAAAAGTTCATACTGGACTCTAGAATCCCGGGCAAATCCTTCCATCGTCCTGGCCAGACGCTGACCACTACAGCCTGCCATTCTCAGGGCTGTCAACTCCACCCCCACACAGACACAGATGGGAGTGGTGTACACAGGCCCCACACTCCCCCAACAGGACCATACAGCAGTTGCTTAATCCTCCCTCCCCTGCTCCCCCTCAAGAACTGCACCAGGAGGCAGCCTTGGGTCACACCCTGCTCTATTCCAGCAGGGTCTGTGGGGGACTTCAAGGCCACCTTCCTCAGATTCCAGACACCAGCATTCATTAACCCTCCTGGCCAGCCAGTGAGGAGGCAGGATTGTCACCTCCATGGATAGAAAAGAAAACCCAGGCACAGTACGCCCTTTCCTGAGGTGACCTGGAGAGCATGGTTGGCAGCTTGTCCCAACCTCGATGCCACCTAGGACGTGTGTCACCCTCCCAACCCTGCGTGCAATCAGCGCCAAATCTGTGTCCACCTCCCAGAATAGTCCTGAGGGATCTGTGCCTCCCATCTCACTATACACTGGGGAAACTGAGGCTATAATGGTGCTGAACCCACCCCAGGTGGCCTACAGCACCTAGAGGTGGCAGCTTCTTGGGCGTTCCCTGGTGGGGACAATGCTTGGCCCACCCAGAGTGACTGAGAGTTTGGGGAGGGGGACATTCTCCACTGCTCTTCTAAGGGTATTGAAGCTCAGGAGCCAAGAGGACCCAAGCAGGGTGTCAGCCCTGCATCCAGTCCAAGCAGCTGCTTCAGAGCACTGGGGACCTGACTCGGCCAGACTCTGCTATGGCTACCACCTTGGCTACATTAATGGTTAACGTGGGTGCAAAGGGTGCCAGGTGCCCGGCGGGCGTATGAAGTAGTGTGGGTGCCTCAGGTGTGAACACCGTCTGCCAAGTATGAGCTCAGCGTGTAGGGCGTAGGGCCAGGGGTCAGGGGTCAAGGGCCAGTCCAGGAGGTTTCGCTACGTCAGGAGGTAGGAGGAGCCGCAACCAGAGGCAGTGAGGGAAGGGGCATCTGAGGTGTAGTCCGGTTATGCTGTCCAGATACCCCCAATCTGACCTGTGAGATGGGGGCCGCGGTCACACCCACCCAGGTGGCTGGAGCAAGGTCACCTCTGCAGAGGCACTCAGAAGTCAAGTGGGTATGGTGGAGCAGGCCTGGAATCCCACTCAGTAGACTGAGGCAGGAGGATTGCTTCAAGTCCAACCTGAGCTACATACTGAGTTCCAGGCCAGCCTGGCTACAGAGCAAGACAATGTATCAAATAAATAAATAAATAAATAAATAAATAAACAAGCAAAAGACACAACATTGAAGAATCACCTAGACATGGGACAGGGCTACCCTACAGGAGCTAGCCTCAACAGGAGTCCCTATTCATGGAAGGCCTCTTACTAAAACGAGCCCCCAGGCTCTGTTCAGGAAGTCAGCATGTCCCCAGAGGTACTGCAACCCCCGGTCCCTAAGCTCAGAAATGTGGTCTCACACTCCACCCCAGGGAATGGAAGGGCAACCCCTTGTCCCTCCCTTAAAGAGCCCTGGGTAGGTCAGGGAGGAGGGAGTTCTCCCAAATGACAAACATCAGCCAGGCCCCAGGGGAGCTGTAGGCAGAGGTACTGTGATGTACCCCTACCACAGTCCCCAACCTCCAAAAGTGTCCATAGTCCTTGGTGATCCCGCAAACTTCAAGACCACCCAGCTAAACCCAGGCCTGAGGGAGACCCTGGCCACAGGCACCGGCAGGTGGGTGCTCTGCCCCTCCCTCTGCCTCTATGGTGGGGACCAGGCAAGCCTCACAAGGCCCTGAACCCAGGCGTCAGAAGGGCATTTGGCCGGGCCTTAGTTAGAGTTCTCCACCCTGACCCACCCCTTAGTTTTTCCCCATGGGGCTGATACCAGCCAGACCCAGACCCTGGCTGCAGGGCAGGTACAACCTTCCCCTCTGAGCCTAGGGGTCCCCTGCATGAGGGGCAACTGATGAGCTGCTCCAGCTAGGGAGCCCCCTTTCTCCCAGACAGGCCCATGTTTACCAGACAAAAACAAACAGTGGTTTATGGGAGCACCTGCCTCGGGAATGCCAGGATTCCAGCCGCTCTGCCACCTCTGTCTGGCCAGGAAATGGCTACATTTTTCCCGCCCAAAGAACATGCTAGGAATACTAAATTTTCAAAACTGCCTCCGCGAAAGTACAAAAACGAGATGGTAAAAATCCCAGGAGCCCCACCTGCTCCACAAGCAACCCACAGCTTCCTCAAGTTCAACCCGGAGTGTCACCCGCCCAGACCGCTCCCAAGCCAGCCTCAGGACAGTGTTGGCTATGATTAAAAAAAAAAAAAAAAAAAAGCCACTGCTGATTTTGAGTTGAACACAGAGCACAGTCCCTCCTGCAGGTCAGCTGCACGGACACTATTACAGCCTGATTTAATAGAGGAGAAACTGAGCGATGACCTGCCCAGGTCCCTCAGCCGTCAATTCTGCTTTCTAATAGCCTGGACTTCAAAGGAGCGAGGCCCTGAGGCCACACAGCCGTAGAGACCAGGGGCCTTGGCAGGCCAATCCTCTAACTTGACCAAGAGGGTGTTATGCTCTAGCTACCCAAGTGTTCCATGGACTGAGGAGGGAAGCTGGCGCCAGGCCTCAAAGGCAGGGGGCCCCACACATAGCAGTTGAAAGGAAGAAACCCCAGATATATATACATCAAGCACACCTGGGGTGTCTTCTGCCATGTTGCCCCAGCCTCCTCAGACCCCCAAGCCCCCCACTAGAGGGGGAACCGTGAGACTTATTCCTTCAGAGCTAAAGCCAGCCTGGCCACCTTCTCTGAAATCTTTGATGGAGCCCAGCTGGGACTTTCCCTAGAACATAGCTCCAGATCCTACCCAACCAAGATGGGGACACCTTCCTTCTAGAAGCCTGGAGTCTGACCCAGCAGAGCCCTGAGCACCAGACTGAGTAATGAACCTCCCTACACAGCTCAGCAGCCAGGTCAAACAATGGCTCAGAGCTGACCTGACCCCTTGGCAGTCCCAAGCCCAATCCCTTAGCAGACAGGAGAGACTTCACCTCTGTCCAGGCCAAACACCACAGGTAGCTCCATGAGCCCGGCCTATGCTCCACTGTGCAGGTCCACAGAGCATCCTTCTCCAGCCTCCACAGCAGGGTCTGGAGAGCACAGCTGGCACTTGGGGCCAGGCAGCACATGCTGAGGTGAGGGCCCAGGCTGCTCAGATGTCATCCCAGCCAGCACTTGGGAGGCTGAACTAGGAGTTTAAGGCCTGCCTAGGCTACGGAGTAAGTTCAAAGCCAGCCTGAGTAACTTAGCCGTCTCACAACAAAAACTACAGAAAGCTGGGGGTGTGGCTTAGTGGTTGAGCACCTGCCTAGAATCCCCCAGTAAGGGGCTGGGCTGTGGCTCAGTGGTAAATCTTTGCCTATCATGGGAAGTCCTGTGTTTAATCTACAGCACAAGGAAGGGGAAACACCACACACACACACACACACACACACACACACACACACACACACACGCTGGAACCAGGGTTGATGGTGCACATAATACAGGGTATATATGGCTGCTGTGAGCCTCATCATCAGCCCCACCCTTGCTGAACTGACCCTGAGTCCCCACCCCTGGGACTTTTGGGCCCATCTCCCTCCATCCAGGTCAGCACCAGCCTCCACCCCAAATGCTGCAGAGATGGCATCCACAATGGGGCTCCTGTTCCACTGACCTTCTGTCCCTTCTGCCAGAGCCTACAGTATCTGGGGCCGGATGTCCCCTCCCAGCTCTGGGTGGGTGGCAGTGGTGGTGTATGTGGGTGGGTGGGTGCTTAGGAAGGAGTATGGGAGAGCCTAGCCCAACCAGGACTAGACTGGTCCCTTTCAACTGACCAAGACCCTGCTGGGCAAATGAGCCCCATGGGGTAAAGGCACAGTCCCACACAGCACAGAGAAGGAGCAATCAATTCCAGTGGGCGGCAGTGCCAGTGGGAACGGACAGTCCGTGTCCCAGGAGCTGGAGACTGAAAATTTCCAAGTCAAAATGCTTACACAACTCGTCACACTCCCCACCCCTCGAGCATGTCTCCAGCATGGAAAAACTATTCCTAAACTCACATTGTCATAGCTCACTTTTGTGAGCCCACCACCAACTAGTCAAGGAGGCTGGGGGGGGGGGGTTACCTCAAGTTTAACACCAGCCTGGGCTACACAGTTCTAAGCCAGCCTAGACTACACAAGTCCATCATGACAGGCAGGCAGGCAGGCAGGCAAGGAATGAAGTCAGACAGATGGATAAACAGACAGACCTACCCTAGATCAAAGCTATCACCTGTACCCAAAGAACAAGATGGCAGCTTTCCAGACTCCTCAATAGACCATCGGTGGGAACCCTGAGGCCCAAGGAAAGGCTGAGGCTGGTCCAGGTCACATGGGCTACCAGGTGCTTGAGCCAGCTCTGGTAGCATGAGTCTGCTGGTAGCCAACATCCTGTCTAACCTCTGAGGGTGGAGAGCAAACCCAGAGAACACCCCAGACAAGTCCATGGGACCCTGGGGAAAGCCCAGGGCTTTTGATGCTGTGTCCAATCCCGAAGATGCCTGCAATGATGTGGGGTTTCCTCAGTCATGCCCCGGAACTCTCAGTAGTCCAAACAGCAGCCATCAAAGTCAGTGTCAAGTATAGGTGCCTGGATTGTGGGTCACAAATGAGCTACTGAATACAGGTCCTTACCAAGGGAGAGGTTCTCCTGGCACCTCCCTTCCACCGGAGGCAAGGGTCACAGATGGTTGGGGGTTGAGATGGATTTACTAGGGTGGAAGAATGGGGTCCGAAATCCTCATGCATCTTTCTGGGGACCCTTCACCCAAGAAAAGTAGCCTGGCTACAGAAGCCTGGCTGTGTCAGAAGCAGATGTCATCCTCAGAGACATTCTAGCCCCTCAGCTGTCTTAGAGTCTTTAGTGCCCACTCAGCCACCCAAATGGTCACACATTTAGCAAAAGGGCCTCAACCAGGTGGAGTCAGTTTTCAGACTGCAGAGCAATCTAGAGCAATGGTTAAAGGTCAATGTTAGAAAGGTTGAGAACCACTGTCCTAGAATGTCTGAAGGAACACAAAGGGTCCCAGCCTTGGCAACATAAACAACAGGCCTTCAACCATGTTCTTAGACTCAGACCCAAAGAGAAATTAAACCCCTGGTGGCTAGAACCCTCCATCATCCCGCAAGAAGGCCAACAACTGAGGCCCCAGGAGCACAAAGGGACACACAGGTTCAGAGGGGAACAGACGCAAGTTCCATGGTCATCTATGCAAATAATGACCATGCATGCAAACCACGGGCCCCAAACACCTCTCATGGTGATATGTGGCTATTTCCTCTGAGCTAAAACACTCCCTCCTAGGGGGAGCTAGTAAGACCCAGGAAGCTCATGAAATAAGCGCAGAAAGATTCACAAGTACCCCATCCACACATACATACACAAGCTGTAACAATTGCTGGGGAGGGAAGACTCTATGGGAGGAAGTTCTGGGGATGTGGCGTCATCACCAGTGCTAGGGCAGGCTTCCCTGTGCTAGAGCTGCCTTTGAGTCCCCCACACTCCTGTAAGGAATCAAAACAACATCGTTGGCTCAGCACACCGGACTTGGGTAGACTACCGTCTTTGGTCGGCCATCAGTGCCCAACCCAGACGCTACCCGGCTCAGCACACCGGACTTGGGTAGACTACCGTCTTTGGTCAGCCATCAGTGTCCTACCCAGACGCTACCCTATCTAGGATAAAGAGACATTCGTTCACAACTCCTCCATGACAGCAGCACACTGTGACCACTGAATGTCCCAGTCACTCCTGAAGATTGCTGAAGCCAGCCTCCTCCACCCCCCCCCCCCCCCCTCCCCCCCCCCCCCCCACCCCCAGGCTTTGTACAGGAGCTGTGTGCTAACAGCCTTAAGTCATATGCCCCGTCCTCCCCTCAAACCATGCCACCAGCCCAAGAGCATCTTGCAATGCCGATGCCCAGGAAGGGCAGGGCTCACCTTCACACTGCGGTGGTGGACCCTTGAGGGCTGGCACTTGACACTGCTGGTGTTGCAACAGCCGGTGCAGCGTTTTACCTCCACACACGGGGGCCAGATCAGAAAGTTGGCCGATGTGGGGTCCACCTGGCTCCGAGGTATCTCGTAAATGACCGTCCTGGTCTTGCAGACTGCAGGAATGGCTTCCTCTGCAAAGGCAAGAGCACTGTGAATAAGGAGACCTAGGAGTCTACCAGTAGCGTACAAACATGACCTCCGATCTCCCATCCCAATCCAGAGATGCCCACCTAGGTTGGACCTGGGCAGGACTCGTCCCTGTGGCAGCCTCCAGTATGAAAGAACATACTGGTTGCCAACAGGCCCCTGAATGTACAGGGCTGAAACAGCAAAGCTACAGCCATAGTTCAAGGCCAACCTGGGCAACTTAGGGGAGTCTTGTCTCAAAAGTGAAGAGGGCTAGGGAAATGGTTTAGTGATATAACATTTGCCTAGAACCCCCCAACATCATTCAGTGATAGAGCACCTGCCTAGAATCCCCCAGTAAGGGGTTGGGGTGTGGCTCAGTGGTAGAGCACCTGTCCAGAATCCCCCAGTGAGGGGCTGGGGGTGTGGTTCAGTGGTAGAGCACCTGCCTAGAATCCCCCAGTGAGGGTTTGGGGTGTGGCTCAGTGGTAGAGCATCTACCTAGAATCCCCCAGTGAGGGGCTGGGGTGTGGCTCAGTGGTGGAGCACCTGCCTAGAATCCCCCAGTGAGGGGCTGGGGTGTGACTCAGTGGTAGAGCACCTGCCTAGAATCCCCCAGTGAGGGGCTGGGGTGTGGCTCAGTGGTAGAGCACTTACCAGCATGCACAAGGCATTGGTTCCATCCCTAGTACCCCTCTCCTTGTTTTTGCGGTCTAAGAAGTGGGACAGCAGAGGAGTAGCTCAACCCCAGTCTCCACATAGCCCACAACTGGGGATCTGGTCATGAAAGCCAACAAAACTATACTTATTTGTCCCCCTAGGAGGAGGCAGCTATTTCCTGACCTGCACTAATCACATAGGGTGAACACAGCCAGTCTGGGGCCATCTGCTTGCCAGGTGTGCACAGTAGACAAGAAATCCCCTCAGGACCCTGGGACACACACCCTTCTCCTCCACAAGCTATCCCCATTAACCCCATTGAACCCTAGACCGCATTGGTCACTATACAATGGCTGCCTGGTAGTGTCCAGCTTTGGGACTAGCCAATGTGGGAAGAGGTGGCTGAGGTACCAGGAAGCCTCTGGGGCCTACCTACTGACTGTCCCTGCTGCCCTATAAACACTGAAGGGTTCCTCAACCCTAGACTCGGAGCTGGAAGGAGTAGAGGGACCAGGGTCTTCAGGGTAGACAAGACTCGGGCCAGCTACCCAGCAGGAGTGAGCTTAACCTACAAGACACAAGGAATATGTACACCCACAGCTGCCAACACACCCCAGAGGAGCTACACAGGTGTTTACAGACTCCCTGGGGGTGAGAAAGGAAGGCATGAATGAGAGGAAGAGATAGGGACCAGATTCCTCCCTGTTCTCGAGGGCCTGCATTGTCCTTCTGGATTATGAGTCCCTCCAACACAGAGGCCCCAAACACTGGGCTGGGCACACTGGGCAACTGGGCTTGGTTCCTCCACATCTCTCACCACAACCCTTGCTTTGTAGAATCTTCCAAGTGAGTCCCATACTGAGGCCTCAGCTCCCCCTACGTGGTTTGCCGTCAGTTCCCCCCCAGCTCAGTTGGGAAAAGGGACTCTATAGTCCTAGCTGGATGACTGAGGCCTGGCTGGAAGCTCCCATCTATTCTCACCTCAGGAAAGTTCTCTGCTAGTCAACGAGGCATGGATAAAAGCCACCATCTTACTGATGACTAAATCTCAGAGAGAGGAACCCATTTGCCCAGGATCCAAACAGTATGTAGACAGCACCCTTAGCTGAGCTGGGCCTGGGTGGGTCACGCTTGCAACCCCACCCCAGGAAGAGAATGCATAGATCTTGAGAGAATCTAATTGCTCCCAGAATGAGGGTCAAGTGGGACCCCAGGGACCAAGGTGAATGGGGAAGGGGCACTGGAAGAGGTGTCCAGCCAGCACACTCCAGGCTGCACCCAGCCCTGCAGCTGAAGCCCGGGAGCATGTTGGAGCTCCCATCAGGAACTGGAAATTAAGCTTGGCCACGTTTTCCAACGAAGCCTCCTTGCAGACAGGCCCTGACAAGACCGGGCACTTAAGGAATTTATAATGTTCCCCTCCTGGAAAAACTCTTGGCCCAGGCACAAGACTGCAGAAGGGCAGGCGGGAGACACTCTAGAGAGAAGAGGGCGGCCTCCACGGGGAGGGCAGGAGGCCAAGAGAGCCTTTGTTTGGTGGAGGAAGGATAGGTGGCTGTGCCTATCCCTCTGAGTTAGCAGAGAGCT
>CABHPQ010000661.1:0-58741 GCA_902168405.1 Peromyscus aztecus | reverse complement strand
AAAAACAAAAACAAAAAAGAATGCACCCCAGGAACAGGAGAAAATAGCCAAACTGGGTCATCATTTTAGACCTCCTGAATAAGATGCCACCAGGGTAGCGTATCTCTCCTGTCAGCTAGTGAAAGTCAGCTAGTGTCACAATCCCTCCTGTCCCCACAACCTTCTGGTGAGCTTGTGGGGAAGCAGACCTGCTCTGCTGCCAGGAGCTGCAGACATCGGTGCAGCTCTTCAGGGGATTTCCTACCACCCAACAAAACTTCCCATGTGCTTGCCTCAGGTTTGGCCACCCTGTATCTAGGAAGCTCCTGGACAGTCACCTGTGATAATACAGTGTGCACATACATTAGGCTGTTGTTCATTGTAGAGTTTAGGAAACGTGTTTTATATTAATCTGCTTATAAAGTGCGTTTGTGGAGAGGCACCCATGCCACACCATGTCTGTGGAGGTCAGAGGATAACTTGTGTGAGTCTGTTCTCTCCTTCCAACACGGAGGCCCGGGGATCCAATTTAGGGCATCAGGCCTGTGGTCAGGTTCCTTTATCCAGTGAGTCATCTGGCCCACATCATTGTGTTACTTTTTATGACTGAGCAATATTGGATTTAACATAATTGCCTATTTATCATACTAGATAGTGTATCTACACAGTATACTACTATGTGGTTGTGAAAAAGGAATAAGGATGACCTCTGTGAACTGCATATTCCTAACATTGGTTAAGTATGGAGAGCAGGAAACCAAGAGAACAGTTGGGTACTTGTTAGAGAATGGAGGACGTCTCACATAGGCAGATATGTGCTTACTTATTTATGCAAAAGAAAACCACGAAGTATATGCCAGAAACTAAAGGGAATGGTAGAAAAGGAATCGGAAGAGAGGGAGAAGGACAGAGGGCACTCCTGAGTGTAAATATTTGTGTAGCTCTGAGTGTTAGAGTCCAAACAGTGCCTCACACATACTTCACATGCTCCCAGAATCAAGTAACTAAATCTAGTAGACATGCATGTGGAACCCAAAATCAAATACAGTCATTAACGGATTGTACCTACTGATACTATGTATATATTACATGTGATATATAATAATACATATATTAGATACATTTTAATATATTATTTATATAAATATAAATTTAGATCATATAAATATAAAATATATTTAATATACATTAGATAAACAAATAAATAAATATCTAACATATAGTATTTATTATATAATTGGCCTCACTTAAGAACTTGTAACATACATGTTACCACATATATTATACTATGTAATACATGACATATAATATAGATATATATTAAGATGTTATTTTTATTTGAACTTCTTCAAAGGAGTATGGGGCTGTATAGCTGAGGAAGAGAGGTAAGGGAGAATGCTAATCAAGCCTTGTTGGATTTTGCTGACGGCAAGCCTGGATGGTAAGACTTAATCCGTTGGAGGCTGGAAGAGTAGTTACATCGGATGTAGAAGAGGTGTGGCTATGGATGTTGAGGGGCTCTGTTTAAGCTGCCTTAGCATGATTTCTGTTAAAATGTCACAGTGCTGATGTTAGCACGTAGCATCCCAATGACATGCCTGTGTTGGCAAAAGAAGCTAATGGCCTGAGTGCGGCCTAGTTACAGAGAAACACTTGTCAGTATGAATGCAATACTTCCCAACTCTGCTTCCTTTTCTCCAGCCCCCTCCCAGCTGCAACATGTTTGTTTATGTAAAACAATGGCATTGTAATTACTCTTTATGGCTGTGATAAAATGCCCCAACAGAGGCAACTGAAAGGAGAAAGTGTATTTGGCCTCCAGTTCCAGAGGGAGTCAATCCATCATGGTGGGGAGGGCATGGCATCAGGCTCAGTAAGCTGGCTGGTCACACTGTACCCACAAGTAGGAAGTAGAGCATGAGCAGAAAGTAGGAGCTAACTATAAAGTCTCAAGCCCCACCCCCTGCCCCATGACCCCCTCCAGGAAGGCTCCACCTCCTAAAGGTTCCACAACCTTCCCAAACAGTGCCACCAGCTGGGCACCAGGTGTTCAAACATGAGCCCATGGGGGACATTTCACATCCAAACCATACCACCTAGAAAACATGATTACTCCCATCATTGGCAGTGCCCCCCCCTTCCTGCCATCCCCCAAGTCTAGAGTTCATCAAATCCACAGAGTCCTCAGAAACTAAATATCAGAACCCTGAGTCTCTTTTGATTGTGACTGGCATGGAGATCCAGCCCTCCACCCTCCTGGACCTGAAACCCTGCATGATAGCATAGAATAGACTTCTGCTTTCTTTTCATAAATGCATGTTCAATCTGGGCCAGTGCCTTCAGAAACTGACAGGATTTGTCATGTAGAAATAACTGAGATCACTTGGAAGTAAAAATAATTTAGCATTCAGTGGAGTGTTAATGGACAGAATCTGTTTCCTCTGTCTGGAATGTTAGTGTTCTTTTAATTATTTGTTCTACAGTTAACCATTTCTTAGGTATCTCTGGCCTTTAACCTACTAGAATTGACTCAAGCAGAGCATGCATGTGTATCCCTGATACATTAGTACGTGGTTTGCTGTTCTTCAAGCATAGATATTAGACACCGACCTTAAGGTTGACTACATATTTTGTGCAATGACAAATAATTATGAAGTTGGGGCTCAAGTCTTCATTGCAAAAGTATCTTCAATGTCCAAACACTCCAAAAGACTTGTAGACATGTAGTGGAACATTATTTTATTTTTTTGAGATTTTACTTTTAAGTGTGTGTGTGTGTGTGTGTGTGTGTGTGTGTGTGTGTATGTGTGTGTGTGTGTGTGTGTGTGTGTGTGTGTGTGTGTGTGTTGTGGGGAGGTGGTATGTGTATATGAATGCTGTGCCCAAAGAAGCCTGAAGAAGCCATTGAATTTCCTGGAGCTGGAGTCAGAAGAGATTTTGAGCCACTTGACCTGGGTGGGCGGGGACTGAACTCAGGTCCTCTACAAGAGCCCTATGGGGGACTGAACTCAGGTCCTCTGCAAGAGCCCTATGCACTCTTAAACCACTGAGCCATCTGTCCAGCCCCAAATCCTTTTAATATTATAGGTTTGACCTCATGAAAAATCACAATGTTGAAGAAGGCACTTTGTCACAGAGCACTTAACTTCTCATTATAAATTTCTTCAGCTAATTTTTCAAACCCATGTTTGTTCCTCTCAATCCCTGCATCCACTGACATGCTTAATAGAAAGAATTTGTCTTAAGAAGTCCAGTGATCAAAAGGCCATTTCTTGTCATTTAAAGATGAACAGCTATTTTAAGCACCTTTTTCTTTTCTTTTCTTTTCTTTTTTAAGTTAGCTGTTGGGGAACTTCCTTGTTAATTCCCATCTCTCTATTCCAGTGCCAGAATTTTGCCTTTCTCCCTCTTGTTCCTGCATTTTTTTTTGTCCTTTTATTTTGTCGTTTAGCTTTGATGGGGATTCGGATGGATTAACTGTTGTCTGGTCACTTGGCTATACCCTTGCTGGGAATTATTACTGGAGCCGAGAGAGCCCACAAGATTTCATTATTGATTTAGGCTTTCCACCAGAAGAGGGCGCCACATTCATTAAAATAACATCCATAATCCAAGTTGAGTTCTTTATTTCCTTAGCAGGTTCCAGATGGGATGTGTGCAGCCTCGGGCTCCCATTTGACCTCATGAGAAAACACGATACCTGTCTTTTGGTGGGAGGAAGCTGCCTTATGAACTAACACAACAGGCCAACAGTCTAAGAATGCAGCTCTGTGATGATAGATATATTTGAATGCTGTCCTCTGTGACAATAACCAGGACAACACTAACAACAGTTATAAAATAGTATGCCTCCTCTCCAAAGTCCGTGTTTCTACTCAGGTGGGGATTATGTTCTTTCAGCACTGGAAGGATTGGGTCTTTAATTAAGCATAGAATAGCCTTCTATTTATCATTCCACCAAACAACTGCCCCCTTTCACGGGACCGATGCCACGGTATGAAATACAGCATGTTTGCTTCCTTTCTACTGTAATTTGAAGATGTCTTCAGCAGCATCCTGCCTCCCGATGCTCCCTTCATCTCTCCATGTACCTACCCGGGTGTCTAGAACCGCAACGGAAAACATTGATTCATTTGGATAATTATACATAGCTTCCCGAGTCTTAAAATCATAAACACCTTTCTGTCTAGTAACGTGCTCATCTGTCAGCAGCCGTTTAGCTGTTCATCCCAGGTTTATTGATGAGGCTGAGCAATCTTGTCACCCGAGTTACCCACAGAAGAGATGGTTATATGTCTCAAAGAGGGCCGGGGACAGTTTATTCCAGCAGCATACCTGGAAAGGCCTGGCTGCACGTGAACCGCATAGATGAGTATCCCAGTGCCAAGAAGCATAAATAGAGTAGGACATCAGACTGCCCTTGGGGCTCAGTGGCAGAGTGTGTCCCTAGCAGTCCTGAGATCTAGGTTCAATTTGTGGGACTGCTTCAAAGGCAAAAAAAGTGACCTTAACAAAGACGGGAAGAATGTTTTAAGAAGAACGCAGATGCTTCCAGAAGTTTTGCCCAATTCACCCATGCTATTCTTTCCCCATCTATTCGCCCAGTACAAAAATAAATGCCTGTGTTGAGTAGGGACAGGCACAATAGGGGTGACGCTCCCAGCCGGCAGGTAAACTACGTTTTTTATAGCAGCCATCCCACAGTCCTTTGGGGACCCATGGTGACCACAGTCACAATACACTCTGGGTAATGGTGACAAGGGCTGATATTTGTGGAGCTACTTTTCTGCCTAAGCTCTTTCCGATGACTCCAAGGAAGCTGTTGTTATTATTAATTCCCCCTTGTACTCATTCGGGCAAGTTAAATAACTTGCCTGGTCTCCCATCTAGGAAGATACAAAGCTGGTGTTTGAACTCCAGCTGCCCCTGCAATCCAAAGAATCCAGCCACTGTTCCACATTGCCTCACACTGCCTTCTGCCCTTAGGAAAAGCTCCGTGAGGAAGTGTTTCATTTTCCCTTTAAAATTACCCTTTCTTCTCATTTCCAAGAGAATTGCTTTTGTATGAGTCACTGAGAATTATAGAATATAGTCTGCCTCTGACAAAATAGATCACACAAGATAAATACTATTTTTAATGTTGGTGTTAGTATGTGTTAATTATGAGTTAAAGATGACATTTCCTATACAGACATAACGTATTTTGATGTTTACCCCATCCCCCTCTCTTGTCCCCCTCCCACTGACCCCTTCCTCTTCCTAACTCGTCCCCCTTCTATTTTGATGTCCTTTTTTGTTTGATGACCCAATGGTTTTAATGAGGGTTGCTTGTAGAAGCATATGTGAGGGTTTGTTTATAGGAGTGTAATGTGGAACCCTGGGCTAGGGCTGTCATTCAAAAGTAGAACATTCTCCAGGCTCTAGCTTTAGTCCTTCGTAGTGGCATCCTAGCCAGAAAAGGAAAAAAAAAAAAAAAAGGCAAGTGGGATCTTAACAAAGGCCAGGACATTGACCTCCATGAGGCATGGGCACCATGCACCCATTAATTGCCTGTGGATCATATGGGGGAGTGGGGCCTCATGAGCCACCCATGAGAGACTGTTGACAAGGCAGGACTTCTGAGGGTAACTACAGATGAAAGATCCTCTCAGCCGGGGTCTGATTGTGGCAGGTTCTTTGTGGTGGAAGGTGAGAATGTGCCTCTTTACTTCAGCAGCTTTGTTTATCACTTTATAAACACCCCGCAAGTCTCACCTAGAAGCCTTGTGCACAGACCTTCAGCTTGTAAGTGTGGGGCTGCAGCTATGCAGCTGATATTACTGCTGAACTCTGCCAGATCCGTTTCTTATCAGATTAGCTCTCCCACTTCACACAGAAGGCTGAGTTTCCAACTGCAAGCAGACAGGTTCCTACTGCTGGAGCCACAGAGTTGGGGGAAGCCAGCCTCTGTGTGTGTGTGTGTGTGTGTGTGTGTGTGTGCTGGAGCCACAGAGTTGGGGGAAGCTAATCTCTCTCTCTCTCTCTCTCTCTCTCTCTCTCTCTCTCTCTGTGTGTGTGTGTGTGTGTGTGTGTGTGTGTGTGTGTGTGTGTTGGGAGGCACACATTTGGAGCTAGCTTCCTGTGTCTGCGTGTGTATGTGTGTGTGTGTGGTGTGGGCTGGCCATACGCAGTCATGACTGAGTGGAAGCCACTTTCAGATAAAAGCGTTAGGCTCAGCAATCCTGACACACTCTCATCAGAAGTTCCTACAGGCGACAGAGTCCAGACCGGATGCTTATACCAGCAGTCCTGGGTTAATATTGTCAGGAAAGGGAGGCTGTGGCTGATAACCATGGCAGAAATGCACTTGGAGGGGACAAGACAGGGCAAACCCTGTAGCTGTTATATCAGGAAAACTCTACCATTTCCTGGGTCAACTTCCCTACAAGGCAAAAAATATGGGCTTTGTGCAGGCAGACCTAATGGGAAAAGCAGAGATTTCTGTCTCCATCACTGTAAGGAAGGTTGGCTGGCGTAGGTCCTATTGAGAAATTTAGGAATTGGGATGGAGGTGAAATTCTGGACAGGGTACCAACGGTGATAGTCCATACCTTGCTGTCCCATGTACTTCAGTGATTTTCAGATTTCAAGGTCAGGCAGAGAACTGTAGGGAAACCTCCGAGTGTTTCCTTAATTCTGTGAAGTGTAAGAGGTGCCACTTAAAAATATGCACACACTTCTCAGGAATAGTTACTCCTGTTCTGTGATAGTGGGTTCAGGTCTGGTTGTACCGCTCTGTAAGTGGGGAGGGAGCTCCCCAGCTTCAGGACCACTGGGGAATGGGGACACCTACCTGTTCTCTGGCCATTGTTGTCTATGGTACCTTGACTGGGGCTGAGCCAACTCCTTCAAGAAATATTGCGGAGTCCATTCTTGATTGGAAAGTAGTCTAGCCTATTTGCTTTGAAATTTGGCATTTCCGTAAAGAGCAGTCATCTATAAATAACATTAAATAAATAACATTAAGGAAAATGCACTCTGTGTGTGTGGGTGTGTGCACGCACGCACGCACGCACGCAAGCGTATGTATGCACAGATGTGCATTGGGGGATTATGCACATGTGTGAGCACATATGCAGATGCACTCACCTGTGTGTATGGAAGCAAGAGGCTGATTTTTAGTATGTTCTTGTACTTTACATCTGATTTGTTGAGACACCGTTTCCTAGTTAATTTTCACTGTCAACTGGACAGAGCCTAGAGAAACCTGATCTCATTGCCCAGGTCAGACAGGCCTGTGGACATGTCTGTTGGGGATTTCTTTGATTGTTACTCAGTGCAAAAGGGCCCAGCACACTGTGGGTGGCACCATTTCCTGGGAATCCCCCAATGCACGTCTGTGCATGCGCTTGCGTGCATGCGTGCACACATCCACACACACAAGAACCACAAGGTGGTTCTTGACTCTATACAAAAGCTAGTTAAACTTACCCCTGTGAAGAAGCCAGAAAGCAGTATTCCTCCATGGTTTCTGCTTTACTCCCTTGGCAAAAAGTGAATTCCCTGGTCAGAGGTGATACTGTGCAGAAGAACAACCAGGCCTGCCTTCAAGTGTCTGCTTAAGGTGTGGCCTTGACTTGCCTCAAAGGTGAACGGTTACCTATATACTGAAATCAACCATGTTCTACCCTTTTGAGAAGCTGGAGTGTTTTGTCACAGTAACAGAATGAAGCTAGACTAAACAGTCTTCTACACACCTTGGTGCTCACTGTTTTGGCTACATTTCCTGGCCAGTGAGCTCTGGGTATCTGCCTGCTTCCGTCTCCCGGCACTGATGTTACAGGTGTGCACTGCCTTGTCTGGCTTTTATATGAGTGGTGGGATCCAAGTTCAGGTCCTCAGGCTTGTGCTGGGAATAGTTTACCCACTGACTATTTTTCTAGCACACTCCCCCCCTTTTTTTTTTATTCCCCAGACAGAATCTAATATAGTCCAGGCTGACTTAGAAATCACCGTTTAGTCATGGATGACCCTGGTCGTCCTGCCTGCCTCCACCTCCGGAGTGCTGGAATCCGAATCGCAGGTGTGTTCTACCACGATCAGTTTATGCGGTGTTGGCCATTGAACCCAGGGCTTTGTGCATGCCAGGTGAGCACTCCACCAACTGAACTGTGCCCCCAAACCCAAGACAGTGGTTTGGAATGAGTATTAAACATAGAGAATAAAGATGTGCGAATCATTTCCCAGCGCTTGCCGTAGGCTGAAGGAGAAAGAAGCCTATTGTTTCAGTCTCTGCTCCTAATCTCACAATTCCTCTGGGGATCTGAAGGGTCACAGCAATTGCTTTCCTGACTCTCTACCAACTCCGAGTAGAAAATAGACTCTTCAGAAATACCCCAGAGGCAGTAGCAGCAGGAGAGAGCCTGGCCCAGCGCAAAAAAGCAAGCGTCTCTGATTCCACAGCATTTTTGGATCTCTTCCACTGAGCCCTGCACTAAAAACCCATTGGTTTTTTAAGAAACTGTAACAAATAGACCCCCACATGGTCTAGGAATCTGCAGGCTTTTCACATGGTAATATGGCCTGTTTTAGAAAGGGACATTCCGGAAAGGTCTGTGGTCACAAAACTCCATCCATTGAAGTTTATCTTCACAAAGGAGTTGGGCAAGTTATCAGTCAAGGAATGTACCTTTATAGGATAGCAATTTTATGCATGAACTCGAGAGTCAGTTGAGTACTGCCTCCAGCTTGGTCATGTTGAATACCCTATTCACCATGAATTTTCTCATTTGGAAAGTAGAGATAATAATTTTTGTCTAGGCTTTGGAGAGGGTTAAAAGAGAAGTCATATATAAAGTGTTTAAAGTGCATTGGAAAGTACTCAGTCAGTAAAGTGCTTGCCAGAGAGGAATGGGGACTTGGGTTTGGGTCTTCAGCATACACATATAGGCTGTAATCTTATTGCTGGGGGTAGGATGGGGATGGGGAGCCCAGTATCATCACTTGGTGATCTCTGGGTTCAGTGACAGACCCCATCCCCAAAATTACAGTGGAGAGTGTTAGGGAAAAACACCTGCCATCAAACTCTGGCATCCACTAGCATATACACACACATGCACTTGTTCCTGTGAGCATAGATACAACACACACACACACACACACACACACACACACACACACACACACATACACACACATACACATACACTAAAATAAAATAAAAACCCATAGCCTATAAATCTTAAAGCCTAAAACGTTTAAGAGTTCCAAGGAAGCATTTCAGCTTAGTTCCCTTAGTTTTAATTTTCAAAGCTTTAATTTAATGATGATTCAGGTTAGTGCGGCTTAATCTCCAGGCAGTACCAGTTAATCCTGTCATCTAGAAAATATCCTGCTAATCACAGACCCTCTCCCAAGGGATATATGCAAGGGCAACAGCCAGTGACTTCAGGAAGAAAAACAGATTTAAAATCACTCCATGAAGACATACCCCTAGAACCAGATGTCATGTTTAAAGCTCTTGTGTGGTAGCCAGCTATAGTTCAGGTCTTCAGTTTATGGATGTGATGCATTTTTAACAGAATCCAGACTATACCAAAATGCCAGGTGTTTGATGGTTTGGATAACGTGACCTAGCCTTTAAATGTAGGGGATTTCAAATATAGAAGTGATTATGATAAATTTAGAATAATTCCTCTATCATCCACCTTTGTTCATGTGGGTATGTGTAAATTTAAAGCAGTGGAAACCAGGCTTCGATGTAGTGATGCTCGGTGGATAAAGCACCTGCCATACATGAAAGCTGTATGGACGTGTGTAGTAGCTAGCTTTAATTATCAACTTCACACAACCCCAGTCACCAAGGAAGAGAGTCTGCATTGACTGAGGGATTGTCTGCACTGGATTGGCCTGCTGTTGGCCATGTCTGTGGGGGATTGTCTAAATAAGTTAATTGATGGAGGAAGACCCAGCCCCCTGTGGGTGGCACCATCCCCTGGTTTGTGTCCCTGGACTAAGAGTGAAGAAATCAGAGCCAAGCACTGGCAAGCAAACAATGAGCACACATACATTTATTCTCCCCCCTGCTCTTGACTGTGGATGTGATGGTCCCAGCTGTTTGAAGTACCTGCCTTGACTTCCCCACCACCATGGACTACACCTGAAATATGTGACCCAAATAAACCATTTGTCCTGTAAAGTGATTTTTCTCAGGATATTTTACCATAGCAACAGAACTGAAGGGAGAATAGTTCTGCCTCTTGCCTGTAATCCCAGCACTGCAGAGACAGAGATGGGATCCCTGGAGCAAGCTGGCTAGCTAGGCTAGAAAATAGCAGATTCTGGCTTCAGTGAGAGATCTTGCCCCAATAAATCTAGAGTAATATAGGAAGATACCCTATTCAAATTCAGGTCTCTATATACATGTACATGCATGTGTATACACACCCATAACTGTGTGCCTACACACATGAAAACATGGATAAACACATATACACACATATACCTCATATGTACATGCACCAAAATGGAAAAAAATATGGAAACTTTTAGGCAAGAGCAAGATCACAAAAGACATGGGGGAGAATTGCATGAAGATTTCATCTTGGCATTATTCAAGGGAACGACAGAAAACAGCAGAACAACTAAAAAGTTCCAAGATGTAAAGACAGTATGATAGCCAGCGTGGGGAATATAATCAGCCATATGACTTTCTAAAAAGAGTTTTTATGTACATATTATTTATGAGGATGGGGGCACTTAATCAGTTTATGTGCACCATGTACATACAGGGGCTTATTAAACCGGAAGAGGACATCAGCTCCCCAGAGATGGAGTTACAGGGAACTGTGAGACCCTGCTATGGGTGCTGGGAAATGAGTATGTGTCCTTAGCAATGCATGCTCTTAACTGTTGTGCCGTCTTTCTAATCCTAGCCATTAAACTTTTAATTCCTATGTGACAATATGAAAAAAAAAATATTGACACTCCTGAGCAAGGTACCACATTTTATGTCAAGTGTGGTTGTCTCCTGCTAAACTATGAACAGACAAAATGACTCAGACCTTACATGAAGTGAAGGGCTTCGTCATCTTGCCTGCTCATCATTTAGAGGGCGGCAACCATACTTGACACAAAATGTGATACCTTGCTATATGCACATGGTGCATGCACATAAACTCACGAAGTGCCCCATCCTCATAAATAATGTGTAAATAAAAAATTTTAAAGAATCATATTGCTGATTATATTCCACACTGGCTATCATGTCTTCTTCCCAAATTTCAGCTCTTTCCTGGAATATCCTTCATTTAGTTCTATGCTTTGTGGTCCCTTCCCACTCTCTGTTCTCTGTGAGAGTATTACCTCATCTTATTGGCCTCCCTGATTGTTGCGCCTTAGTCCTTCCACAGTGGCTCCTCGGCATCAGGAGAACAAACCTGGCACCTCTCTCATCCCCACTCGCTGTACAACACCAAGGTGTGGACCAGATACTCAAAAGGTCACCACCTGCCAGTTCCTATCAATGGAATTTACCCCAAACTGACACAAGCCTTTAATATAAACGGGTGGTGGGGACTCTTCCTCGCACAAGGCTGCAGTTTTCCAGCAGGTACTGGTCACCAGAAGCTGGCTTGGGAAGTGTCGTCCAGAAGAACATCCAGGTTTCAGGGAAGTGATGTCCAGAAGAGCATCCAGGTTTCAGGGAAGTGATGTCCAGAAGAGCATCCAGGTTTCAGGGAAGTGATGTCCAGAAGAAATTCCAGGTTTCAGGGAAGTGATGTCCAGAAGAGCATCCAGGTTTCAGGGAAGTGATGTCCAGAAGAACTTCCAGGTTTCAGGGAAGTGATGTCCAGAAGAACTTCCAGGTTTCAGGGAAGTGATGTCCAGAAGAACATCCAGGTTTCAGGGAAGTGATGTCCAGACGAACATCCAGGTTTCGGGGCCATCACATGCTAGCTCCATCACAACCAGCACCATGTTGACATGGGTCAGTCTGTTCTCGGTTTACAATAGTTCATCTGGCCTCCGCCATCAGATGCCTTTAGAAGTTGTCCAGCCGACTTGAGAACTGGACTGAACTACGTGTCCTGTGAAACAGTGCAGAGAGTATTACCTCCATTCGGGAACCATTGGCCTATATCTGTCAATCTTTGTGTTATTTGTTCTCTTCATACCTAGCATCACATGTTCCTGGACAATGATAAACAAACGTGAGATGTAACATCGCTCCATGCGCCAAATATATTCTCGGACTTCTCTTCTAGTACAAATTATTTACTTTCCCAGTCCCCTGGCCACCTGATGTACCAACCCAATAATGTTTTTTTTTTTTTTTTCCATTAAGGTACATAGAAGGTAAGTAGGGATTTCTGGATAGGCATTTAGGAGCCTGAGTAAACTAGGCCCAGGAACAGAGTGGAAGCCTGAAAGACACAAGAAAATTGCTAAGCATGGGTATTTTATTTGGAGTAGGAATGAGAAAAGATGAGATGGATCATATACATACAATCCTTGGAAACGCACTCTCGGGCGCCTATACTGTTTAATACAAAAATACAAAGTGATGTTTTCCTGGTTCCCTTTGTTATCTGATTAAATCAGCAACAAAGACCAGTTAGGGAAGCAAATCAGGTGCCAGGGGTGGATATCGTACCAAGCACACAGCCGTCACAGGGCAGAGCAGGCTCCTGCGTCTGCTTTTCCTCCAGACTCCAGGCCTTCCTCCCACCTCCTTCCCTCTTCTTGTGGCCACAGTCAGTTTCTGACAGTTGGAGCAAGGCAACAGTTTGAAGGAAGAATTTTTTAAAAAGTTTGTGTACATATTGGAGGTCAACAGCACGGCTTCATTCTTCTTGTGCTGTTCACCTTATCTTTTGAGATAGCATGTCTTATTGGGCCAGACCTCACTGAGTAGGCTAGGCTGGCTGGCCAGTGAAACCTCTGGTATGGGTATCTACCTGTCTCTGCCTCCCTAGCATAGGGATTACAAGCACGCACCACCACACTTAGCTTTTTTTTTTTTTTTTTTTTTTTTTTAAGATTGAACTTGGGAAATTGTGCTTGCAATCTCCCAGCCCTGAAGAAAGAATCTTTTTTCATACCATTGGGCATCTTGGGTTTTGAAGGTAGCACACTATAGATCTTTGAAAGAGATCATGTATAAATGTTGGAGAGGTCCTTGTCTGCCTCCATGAGAAGCTTTCCTTGTTCCTCCATAGTGTGTGTGTGTGGGGTCTAACAAAGAGCCCTTTAAAAATCAATCTCTCTCCTATCCCGCTGTGCCTTGCTTCTTACTTTCTCTGTCTCTTTACCAACTCGGTGCTTGAAGAAGTGTGCACTAAGATGCTCACCCTTGTTTTTAACTGAGATAGGCTCATATGTAAGGTTCTTAAGTTTTGAGAGAATCCAAACTTGTAAAACAGACAAATTACCTTGTCTAGAAGTACTGGGAAAAGGTTTTTAGCCAGATTTAGCAGGGCTGAGTCCAAACAATAGGTTATTTGAGTTGGAATTCATCCGATGTCACTGTGCTTGACAGAGAAAATAGAAGTTCAAGTTAAAAGGTTCAGGCAGCTGAGAAGAGAAGGCAGAAGTTCTTTGGAAACCAGACTGCATGTCAGTGTGAGGACGGAAGGTGTCCGCTCAAACAATAACAAGAGAAGCTCTGTTCCTCTGCTTGTCTTCTGAGGAACGTCAGAGCTTACTGTAAAAGTCCCCAGGAGAAGCCATGACACTTAGGGTTTGTTCAGATGTTTGTCATGTGTGTTTGTACGTGTGCAGGCACACTTGTATGTGCATATGTGCACAGAGGCCGGGGGCCAACCTCAGCTGTCGGCCAACCTCGGCTGTCATTCCTCAAGTGCCATCCACCTTGTGTTTTGAGACAGGGTCTCTCATTGGTCCCATGTTCACTAGGTGAGCTCTGCTGACTGGCCTGTACGTCCCTGGGATCTGCCAGTCTCTGTCTCCACAGCACTGGGATTATAAGATCACCAGTTTTGATTTTATTTTTATTTTTATTTATTTATTTATTTTTTGGTTTTTTGAGACAGGGTTTCTCTGTGTAGCTTTGCACCTTTCCTGAAACTCACTCTGTAGCCCAGGCTGGCCTCGAACTCACGGAGATCCACCTGCCTCTGCCTCCCAAGTGCTGGGATTAAAGGCGTGTACCACCACTGCCCGGTCAGTTTTGATTTTAAATGTGTGTTCTGGAGATTAAAGCCAGGTCCTCATGCTTGCACAAATACATTATCCACTGAGCCATCCCCTCAGCCTGAAAAAGATTTTTAATGTGAAGTTTTATCCCATCAGAAACATAAGGCTGTCCTTAAGTAGTTTTGACCTGTGACCTTTCATGGTAATTAGGTTTAATTCTTAGGTTTTCCAAGATATTTGAAAACCCCATTAAGTTAATAAATGCTTGTCCTTGGCTTCTTATGGGGCTTCCCCATTGCTTCTTGTGACTGGGGAAGCCAAGAAATCCTGGATTCCAGTAAGGCCAGGTCAAGTTTGACCTTCAGTAAACACTACTTAGACTCTATATTCTGTGTCTACAAACAGAAGCAGTCACGTCGAAGCACCAAAAACAGGTGACCCTGTGACCATCCTGGCAGAAATGGGGTTGCTCTAAACCAAAGGGACACTTGTGCCTGTCCCTTTGGCTACCAGAGTCCTGAAATACAGCGCCCAAGAGCTGGAATATCCCCAGGAGGCGCATGCTCAAAGGAAAAAGCTGAGACCTGGTGCTAGCCAGAGGGGAGATCTGTATCTTAGGAAGAGATTTCATATAGGTATGGCAGCTTGTGAGGTCACCTTGCAGGACAGACTGGATGGGACCACATCTTGACTAGGACCGCTTAGCTGTGCAAACATCTTATGCTGTATGTATGTATCTATGTATGTATGTATCTCTGTCATGTCATCTCTCTCTCTCTCTCTCTCTCTCTCTCCCATCTATCATCTGTCTATCTATCTATCTATCTATCTATCTATCTATCTATCTATCTATCTATATCTGTCTATCTATCTGTATCTGAGTGTTTTGACTGCATGAATGTAAGGGCAATATGTGCATGCCTGGTGCCCAAGGAGACCAGAAGAGGGCACCGGATCCCCTGGAACTGGAATTACAGATGGTTGTGAGCCACCACATGGCTGCTGGGAACCAACTCCAGTCTTCTTCCTAGAAGAGCAGCAGGATTCTTAACCACTGAGCCATCTCTACAGCCCTGTGCCCTGCATTTAAACTAAACCTCATGTCAGGACTCTGAGCTGGGCTCTGGAGGTCAGTGGACCTCTGTCCTCCTTCCTTCTGTGGTCTTTTTACTGTTAACTGTGTGTTTAGTTGTATTGAGAGTGGGTGCGGGAGAGCGGACTGTCAGGGCTCCCATCCTGACTTCAGCTCAGTAACTCCCCTGCATCACCCTGCAATGTGTAACCACAGGTGATTACATATTTTCACCTGGAGCGACAGACCTTCAGTTCCTCCTTGGGATTAAAAGTGCTCATTGATTCCCTCCCTCCTCCTCCCCTCCCTTCTCTTCCTTCCCTCCTCCCCCTTCCCTTCCTCCTCCTCCCCTCCCTCCCCCTCTTTATTCTTGAAGTTCCTTGAAACCTGATATTCATTTTTTTTTAAACACAGGACAGAGCATTTTAGAACAATGTGTCTCCTCAGTGGAGATGTGGTTTAGTACTGTATTTATGTGGCGCCTTCTCTGATGGCTTTCTGTGGAAGTGTGGATGTCACCCTGGCTCTCCACTATACTGACTTGTTTTTGTTGTTCCTTCTTTCTTGTGGCCGCCCCCCACCCCTACCCCCCTCCCTACCCCGTGTATGAGTGCACATGCACACACATGCACAGGCAGAGGGCAAACTTGGGCATTATTGAGTACATGCTATACACCTTGCTTTTTGAGACATGGTTCCTCATTTGCCAGTTAGGCTAGGCTGGCTGGCCAGCCCGCCCCATTGATCTGCCTGTCTCAACCTCCCCGGTGCTGGGATCACAGGCACATGTTACCACACCTGCTTTTCAGAACAAAACAAAACAAAACACGAGCTAGCTGCTGGGGCTCAACCCCATGTTCTTGTGTTCACACTGCCCTTGTCTTTACTGATTCACATGTCCCCAGCTGCTCTAACTGCCATCTTAATGCCATCGGGCCTTCACGGGAAGGCATTTCCTTGACCAGTAAAAGTAACACATGGCCATTCCAGGGCTCCTTCTGTTGAGACAAATACTTGCTTTACACACTTGTGGTTATTTTAAATATAGAAAATAATTTGAGAGCAGCTATAAGTGGCTTTGAGAGCTCTCAGTTTCCCAGTGTTTATCTAAGGCTATCTATCTTGAAATGTAAAGAGTAGAATAGAGTATTTCTTAAATAAAAAGAGCATTGCAGAAGTAAATTCTGTGCTTCCTTGAGAATAAGAATAACTTATATGTGAGGGAGGTCACAGCTTGAGGATGTTTGAGAGAAATTTAGGATCTCTATAGATGGCTTTTATTTTTGTTTTCCTTTAAGATATATATATATATATATATGTATATTGTATATATGTGATATATATCATATGTATGTGAATGAATATATACACATATATTACATATGCATATACTGTATATATTCGTTCACAGTGGTGCATATATGATTATCTTTTTCCAAAAAGTAAGATGATGCTGGTAAAGGGCTTGCCAGGGCAAACACAAGGACCCGGGTTTAGTCCCCAGAAGCCATATTAAAAGAACCAGGCATGGTGGCAGGTGCTTTTAAACCCAGCACTGGAGAGGTCAAGACAGGTCAGGCCGTCTAGCTGAGTCAGTGAGCCCCAGGTAAAAGCAAGAGACCTTGTCTTAAAAAAATAATCAAAAAATCAATAAATAAAAAGGTTATGAATTTGAAGGAGAGTGGGAACGGGTATGTGGGAGAGTTTGGAGGGAGGGAAGGAAAGGGAGAAATGTTGTAATTAAATTATAATCTCAAAAAAGGAAAAAACAAAACATGGTGGACATTGTCTCTGTCTCTCTCTTTCACACACACACACACACACACACACACACACACACACGCACACGCACATGCACACACACACATAAATTAACAAGTGACAGTTGAATATTCAAGTAGGGCACCCATGTCACCCCCTCAAAGGCTAAGAGAATGTCTCACGAGAGGGGGATGGGAGGAGGTAAGCACTAATGGACAGGGAGGAGGGCCATGAAAAGCTGTCTGTGGGTATGGCAAGGCTATGGTACTCATGAACTCACAGCACAAGGTGGAGTCAGTAAACGTTCAGTCACGGGTAGACAAGGAGCTCATGGGGCCTTGTACTCCGAGGGAGCTGATAGCCGTCCAGGGCTGCTGGGGGAGAGGAAGTCATTGTCTATCTGTATGGCCACTGGTGAGTTACTCATGTCCCAGTGGACAGCTTAACACCTAGGCTTATAAGGCTGGTCCTGGTTAAACCCAGTGGGCCACAAAGTAAAAACCATATCATGACAGAAGTCCATGGAAATGGGTGGGGGGCAAGGTAGGTGAGGATAGCAGAGATTGGAGGGGAGAGTGTGACCAGAATGTCTTCTAATTATGTATGAAATTATCCAAGAATAAACTAAATAAATAAGGTGCTATAGCTTAGAATACGGTGTTTATACTTATGCTTTCAATTCAGCAATTTCTTTTTCAACCCACAAAGCTATAACTTAAAAGAAATGTGGGTGTAACACTTAAAAGAAACCTCAAGATGTTTTCCTGTGCAGATCTTTAAAGCACAGTACTTTATGTGAATTTTAAATTCAGTAATTGACTGATTCTTTAAAAAAAAAATTTAAACGTTTCTGTGAACACTACTTCTTGGCATTGATGGAAATTATCTAGCAACCTTCAAAATCTGTCTTTCTGGCCCTTTCTTATTGTGTTAGCAAGTTCATGTGGTATGGACCTGCATGCACCTGTGGGAGGGCGTGCCTTCTCTTGTGGGTGCAGATGGAGGCCAGAGATTGATGGTGGTTTTTTTTCCTTAATCATTTCCCACATTATTCTTCGAGATAAGGTCTTTGAACATGGAGTTCATTGATACAACTCCACTCGCTGGTTAACATGCCCAAGGGCTCCTCCTGTCCTTGTCACCCTGGAGTGTAGCTTTCAGAGTGCTGGGGTTACAGATTGCAGACATGGCACACCTGGCTTTTTGTGTGGATGGTGGGGATCTGAAATCAGGTCCTCAAGCTTGTGCAGCAAACACTTTTACAAACTGCGCCATCTTCCCAGTCTCTTATCTATTCTTGCAGGACATCCTTTTTGAAGAGGTAGTTGAATGAAATGTGGCCATGACTTCTCCAAGGTGTGGGTGAGAAGGTTTTTATGTAGATAAGAAGGATGAGGGAGAATGCAGCCCGAGGTATCGGGAAGAGTCTAGAACAGAGAGAGAGGCTAGTAGACTGAACATGGCCAGCAGAATGGATCAGGCCATGAGAGGAAATTGGTGTGGGGGAGTATAAGAGAGGAGGACCAAGAGAGAGGGTCAAGAGATAAGGTGGCAAGCAGACTGAGAGCCAAGAGGAGAGAGAGAGAGAGAGAGAGAGAACACCAAGAGAGCACATGGCTGAAATAGCAGGGTTATATAGGAATGTGAAGCTGGGGAACTTTAGGGTAGGGGCAGGGTGAGAAGACCTGGGATGATCCCCAGGTCCTGAGTGAGCCTGGAGGCCAGCCTGCACTTTTGGTATGCCAATAGGCACCATGGTTAGTCACTTGTCCCCAGTTTTTTTGGGCCTGTAGTGAGGGGGTAGGAAGCACACATTTTTCAAGTGTAGGAGGTAGTCTGGGGGCCCTAGCCATGAACTGGTCAAGAGAGAAGAAAGCAAGGCCAAGAAGGAACAGGGACAAACCTGAGCCAGGTTACCCCTTAGGGAGGAGGGGGGTTATAGGAAGTCTCCCGGGACTAAACTTGTGTTTCAAGGATGTTACAGGAAATTAAGAAAACCTTGTGTCTGTAGGTCAGTGGCACTCAAGGGACATGTTTGAGCCCAGTTTTGAGTGCTATTCCAGGTGGTTGCCAGCGGAGGGCATGGCTGACCCACAGTTCTGACATCCGGACACTAGGTGGCGCATGTCTAGCTTTGCTTCTAAGACTGAACCTTACCAACAGTAAGAATTTCACCTTGTAGGATGAAGATAGTCTTTGCCAGAGTTGATGGGCAGACTGGGAAGAAGCTAAAGATTGAGCTAGGGGTGTGTTACTATGTGCAGAGTGTAATTATGGTCTTAAATCTGCTGTTTTTAGGAGTGCTGCATTTGCATCTGTTCTTAGATGCATTACTTAGATGCACACGCATCTAAGGTTAGTCCTCACTGCATGGTGACTTAAATAGTTTGCTGTCACGCAGAGTCTGGCAAAGTGTGATCACATTCAGAGACAGACTTGGAACTCTGTGTAAAATTCCAAGCAAAAAAATAACAGCATCAGTGAGAGTTAGTCAATTGTGTGAGTAACTTTTCTTGCTGCCCTGATGACACCTGGCAAAGGCGACTTAAGAAAGGAAGGGATTGTGTGCTCTCATAGTCTGAGAGCACAGCTCAGTTGCAAAGGAATGGCTGTGAGAGTTTGAGGAAGCTGGTCACAGTTGGAAATCAGGGAGAGGGAGGGAGGGAAGGAAGGAGGGAGGGAGACAGGGAGGGGAGGAGGGAGGGAGACAGGGAGAGGAGGAGGGAGGGAGGGGGAGACAGACAGAAGGAGGGAGACAGAAAGAGGCTTAGAGGTTTGTTTCCTAAGGAAATTTTAGATCACCTCAAGAGACAGGGTTAACCATCACGTAACTTTGGTGATTACATGGACCAATTTCAACACACTGGAGTGTAAATTCCTGGCTCTGGAACTCTCGATGCTGGCCAGAGTTGCTCTTTTACGTGCACAACTTTGAAGCTTAATTTTATCCATTGTTCTGCACATTGAATTAGTAACACTGTGTACCTCAGAATCTGCCCCTATTTAGAAATAATCCTGGGAAGAGTAATTAATTGCAATGCGGTCATACTGGAGTAGGGTGAGCCAATGGCTGACAGAGACCATGTCATGAAGGTTGTGGCTGTGATTTCAGAAGCTCAGAGAGGCAGCCCCTTCTCCAGAGCCTTCGGAGGAGGCAGGGCCCTGCTGACACTCTGGCTTCTGAGTTCTGGTCTCCAGAACTATGAGGTGGTGAAATTCTCCTGTGCCAAATCATCAGGATTATAGTCCTCTGTAACGGCACCCTTTATGGCTCATCCTGTAGGGAATCTCCCACTGCAGTCCGACCCAGATATCAGTGTGAGCATGCTCTCACTGAAAGTCAGATGGGGTAAAGACAAGGAGAGGGACTCAGGAATATCTCCATCATATGCATGTATGAGTCCTCAGCTCTGTTCTCCACATCCCAACTTTGACCGGAGTGATCCCTAAGGAGCTGTAACTACTACTAAGTTAATACACCTTTTATTCATGCTTACTTGTAATGGTTAGTTTTCTCAACCCGATACAACCTAGAATGACCTGAGAAGGGAGTGCCAGTGAGGGATCGTTTATGTCAGACTGGCCTGTGGGTGTGTCTGGGCAAGGACTGTCTTGATGAACTGAATGGAGGAGAGGAGACACATCTTGAATGTGGGCATCACCATCATTGGTGAAGCCTGGGCTCAATGGAAGAGAGAGGGGAGTTGAGCACTGGCATGTCCGCATTGATTCATTGCTCTGTGTTCTTCATCAGTTGCTGGAGTTCCTGCCCCGTTGACTTCCCTACAATGATGGGCTAGAACCTGAAATTGTGAGCCAAGGAAACCGTTGCCCTTTGCTCCCTGAAGAGTCTTTGTCAGTTTTTTTCCCCTCTTCCTTTTTGTAAATCATGGGAACAGAAATGAAGCTGGAACAGAACCATAGCCATACCAGCTTACCTGCTCCTTTTTGCCTCTGCCCGCTGCTGCTTGCCTGCCTCTGCCCCCACCCCTTCCTCTCCATCCATCCTGCTCACTCCCCATCTCTGTTTTGAAACTTGTACCTTTTTTATCTGATGGTCATTTCCCACCTAACCCGAATGTTATTCCTTGTATAAACACTTCTGCAGCTACCACAAGGCATTCCAATGGTATCTTCCTCTTAATCCTTTTCAAAACATGTAGGAACCTGGGGAGGCGCCCCATGAGAGAGGCTGGCTTACCGAGCACTGCCCTGGGTTCCATACCCAGTGTAATATCACACAGCACCTCACAGGACCATGGCCAGTGCTCCTCCCCAGAACCTGCCGGTTCCACTTAATGGTGGAAGGTAATTTCAGGATCCTGCCCTTGTGTGGGTTACACCCAAGACCTTTGTATTCATTTCCTGTTGCCACCACACTCAACTGTGCTTCAGTTACTCTCCATTGTAGTGACAAAACACACACACACACACACACACACAAACAACTTAGGGGACAAAAAGATTATTTCGTCCCCCATTTGTGAGGGATATAGTCTTTCATGTCACAGCAGGCAGGGAAAACAAGGCAGCAGGGCAGGAAGCTGGCTAGTCACATGGCATCTACCGTCAGAGAAGAGAGAATGGGTGGGAAGGGAGGCTGAACCATAAACTCCCAAGGCCCACCTCCCTCCAGTGACCCATTTTCTCCATTGAGGCCACACCTCTTAAAATTCCATGACCTTCCAAACAGCAGCTGGGACCCAGGTGTTCACATACCTGAGCCAAAAGGTGTCCCTTTATATTCAGAATGCAAGCTTGAATAAGCATGCATATCCCAGGTTCTACAGGTGATAAATTTGGGCTTGCTTGACAGATTTCTTTTATTTCCTGAGGCTGAATTAACGGTGTTGGCCAACAGGGCTCTTCTTAAGAGCTTCTGGGAATAATCGCTTCCCGTCTCATCCAGGTGGTTGGCAGAATCTGGTTTTATGAGGTTGTCGGGTAGGATGGTGCCATTTTGATGCTGGGGGCCTCTTTCTAGTCCTTGTGTACGGGGCCTGTTACTCAGCACAATGAATCCATCTCATGCATAGAATCCTGCTTGCCCATTGCCTGTCTCTGCCTCCAGCAGAGAAATTTCCTGAATTTAAAGTCTCTTAAATCTAAGAGTGGGATTGGTCCCACTCTTACAATTTCTCTGTTTTAAAACCTATAACATTAATGACATCTGCAAAATCACTTTTGCCAAATGTACAGTTTCTAGGGATTCAGGAATGGATGTCCTGTGTGGTTTATTATACCTATACCATCTTCCAGAGTCACTAAGAGCAAACGCCACATGTCTTTTGTCCCTTAACTACCCTCCAGTATATCTGAAATGCCTAGTATATCCTCAGGTCCTCAGTAACTATAGTTGTTGATTGATTAATTCATTGATTGCTAGTCAGCAAGGCACAATTTTATGCTGTTGAACCAGTCCCTGCTGACCTAAATTATATTTTGGAAAATGTTATTCTCCAAATTTCTAATATCTTGATGAAAATAGGAAATACTAAAGATATGTAGACTGGCGGCTGTTGGTCAATCTAACCTAGGAATGAGGAGATGGTTATGTGGAGAGGTCAGGATTGTTGTACAAATGGAGAATCACCATTCTTCTGAGATCAGAATACCTGAGCCAGCTGTTCTAGTTAGGAACATGATCTGAACAAGGGAGTGGATGAGTACAGCATACTGTGTTTCCTTAACTGGTGATTCAAAGTGAGTTCAGAAGGGTATATTGAAGACTGAAATGCACATGGTCATTCATGATCTTAAAAATGAATGGACGAGAGTGACGAGGGCCAGGCAGACAGCTGTGGTGTAAAGCACTTGCATCACAAGTGTGAGAACCTGAGTGTGATCCTCAGACTGTTGTGTGATATTTGATCGTGTTCTGACGAATAAAGAGGGCAGAGCTAGACACTAGCCAGCCAAAATTAACCACAGAGGTTTTGGAGGACTGTAGACAGATAGGACAGGAAGTAGTAAGACTGGGGGGCGGGGTGCAGAGAGGGATCCAGTGCCCTTTTGGAGGAAGGAATGGAGCAGGTAGGAGAGGACTGGTGGCTCCTCTGCTTCTCTGACTCCAAGCCAGCTTTATTTGTCAGAACATGATCAGAATATCACACAACACCAGACCACTGTGAAAACTGAGGTGCAGTGGTATATGCTTCTAATCTTAGCGCTGGCAAGATGGGAGGTAGAGGCAGATGCCTCCCTGGAAGCTCACTGGCTAGCAAGCCTTGCCAGCATGGTGAAGGTCCAGGCCAAGGAGAAATCCTGTCTCAAGCAAAACACCGAAGATGCCTGTTGAGTTTCAGTTTTCTTGCTTTGATAAAATATCCCAACAAAAAACAACTTAGGCAAGAAAGTGGTTTTTGTTATTGTTGTTGTTGTCTTTTGGTTGGTTTGTCTCACAATTCCAGGTTACAGTCCATCATTGTGAGGAAAGCAAGGCAGGGATTTCCAGGTAGTGACTCCCATCTCCAGTCAAGAGCAGAGAGAAGTGAATTCATGCATGCCCATTAGTCCTTAGGCTCTTCCCTATACTCATGCAGTCCAAAGCTCAACCCAGGGAATGGTGACACCCATAACCTGTGTGTTCTCCCCACAGACTTGACACAGGCCAGCCTGATCTGAACACGCCCCCATCACACTCTTCTGGGGATTCTAAGTTGTGTCCAGTCGATACTTAGAGTTCACAATCACTGTGTCTAAGTGATGACAACTGAGGCTACCATTTAACCTCCACATGCACATGTGTATGTAAGTGCATAAACACACACACACAGAGTCAATACAAAGTAAGCACACAATACAGTAACAGAGTGTTGTGGGTTGTCGGGTGCACAGCAGCTAGGTTCCCACAGTAATAAATAGCAGTGATTGGGAACAGCCTACTTGGTACATTCCCGAGGGAAGTGGGAAGGGTGGGGCAGAGCTAGAGAGCCCAGGGTGGAGGGTGTGGGAAAATGCACCTGAAATGGAGAGGACCTACAGTGGCATAAGTATAGTTTGAACCCTTATCATGGGGTCAGTTTGTAGAAGATCTCACACACGAAGACTGAGCAGATTTTGTAGTTGTTGTTTGGTTTTTTTTTTGTGTGTGTGTGTTTGTGTGAGTGTTGGGAAGCTATTGAACAGGATAGGAATTTGGATGAGTCAAGTTGGAAGTCAAGATCAACCTTCACAGTGTCTGTTTATAAAATGATGATGATGCAAACCCCATTTATTTATTTATTTATTTATTTATTTATTTATTTAATTTAGTGTGCGTGTGTGTGCGTATGCGTATGCATGTGTGTGTGTGTGTGTGTGTATGTGTGTGTGTGTGTGTGTGTGTGTGTGTGTGTGTGTATGTGTGTGCCTGTGTGACTTTCCAGCATGGGGAGGTCTCTAGAGGACAACCTGGTGAAATCTGTTCCGTCTTTCCACCAGGTGGGTTTGAAGTTCAAACTCAGGTCCTCGGCCTTAATGACCAGGCCCTTTACCTGCCGAGTGAGTCATCTTGCCAGCCCTCTGTCACTGTGTCTTTACCAAAAGGGGCACATTAGAGGGTTTACTTCTTGCCTTACCATGTGGGGATAAGCCAGGGCTTCTCTGTGCAAACAGAAGTGCTCCCTCCAGGACCTGAAATCGGCACCCCTCCCCCGACCTTGAACTTCCCAGACTTCAATCCTGTGAAAATAAATTTCCGTGTGATAACGTCACCCCGTCTATGGTATTTTTTGTTTCAACTGTCTCTGATCTCAGAGTCAGGCCTTGAAGCACCCCCTCTGTGTTAAAAGAGGCCAGGTTAATGTAGTCACTGTGGCTCTCAAATGCTATTTTCACTTGAAGAAAAGCGAAACTAATGGAGAAATTAAGCATTAAGCCTGGTGAATGCATAGGTTGAGCTGAGGAGATGCTGACAACATTTAATTAAACAACAAACTCTTTGAAGGCACTAATGGAAAAGTCGTACAGGATGCCTGTTCCGTTTTCATGAGCACCCAGCGAGAAGCGGGCACTATATGGGGTTTCGGATGCATTATCCGCCAATAAAAGCAGATACGATGCTGTAGAGCTGGTCTCCACATTGCCCATAACCCTCTCCACCATGAGCTTTGCTAGTAACTGAGGCTTCTCTGCAGACTCCAGAACACCACTTTCACAGCAAAATCCTATCACCCTGATAGCATTTTCTGGTTTTATTTGATCTTGAAAAACATTTCATTATGTTTAATTTAGGGAAATGAGATTTCCTTAATTACTATCAGTAGCAGCTATTAGAGGCTCAATTACACCCGCAAATTCATTTTTAAAAGCTTTATGGTTTTCAGATAAAAAATTTCAAGATCTAACTGCACCCATTAAAACTTACTGTCCCTCCCCTTGGTGCCTAGGCTTCCAAGAGCGAAGATTGGCTTCACAGTGCAAAATAAATAATGCCAGCAATGGAAGATTAGCCGAAGTGGGGCTTAGAAGCACTCATTTGAATAAGTCAGATATTTCAATAAATAAATTGGATCAACAGACATGATGGTAGATTTTCCTTCTTTGGAGTTTCCCACCTACTAACTAAGATGTACAGTGTGAAAGGTCAGGCTGTCCCTGGCTGAGAATAAAGGTATTGCCCATTCCTATGTGGGCAGAGCTGTGGGGTGTATAATTGTGAAGTTGATTTCTATATGGCCACTGTCACATCTAAAGCCACTTCTCCATAAGAGATTGTAAGGAGGGCCCTGGAGTTTATTGGTATTTTAAATTATATCAGTGGATTCAGTAGTGATTCCAATTTTATATATTCTAGAATTGTTTTCTCATACGATCAGATACCCATTGACATCCATTGTGCACGTCACTCTTGTTGGTCATGAGAACATCAGTGAGTTATTCTTTCCCTTTTACATTATGAAGAGATAAATAAGTTTGCATATTGAGATTCAGAAAATAACAAGAGTCTTCATCGAGGTGCCCACCACAGGCTTTCAGCCTCCTTGCTCACAGTCTGAATGCTTTTCCATATAGTACCTAAACCATAAGCATAAATATTTAGTGAATGCTGGTGGCTGTGGTTGACCAGTGCTTGGTTATACTTGGTGGCAATTTTGAGCTACGTCTATCTTGGAACTATCTTGGAACAAAAAAGTCATTGTTTGAGAAACTTTGGGGCTGGATCATTGAGTTGCCTCACTGTAATGCAACCATCTTCACTGAGGGGCATGGGATTATCAACTGCTACTAATAAAAATTGCAAATACTTTTCTTGCTCTTTGTCGGTTGCAACATAGAGATTCAAATGGTTCAAAGTCATCATTTCCAGAATCCTTTCTTGCTAATAAACTTGGAGGCGAGTCCATCCTATAACTGACTTAAGGAATGCATGGAAAGGTGTCTTGTTTTTGTTTGTTGTGTCTGGAAGAGTTTGATATCACTCCCAATTTAATTTAGCCACAACCACTGAGTGTTTACCAATGGAGAGCAGAACTGTGCACTTTAGGGACATGGTGTTTGAGTGAAGTGGTATTGGAAGGCGAGAAAGATACAAGTTATAGGTATAGCTCATTCTTACATGTGTGGACACTGCATGCCTGCATGGAGTCCTGTTCCCAGTTTCATTAAGAACATCCTGCTGGCCTAGGGCAAATGTTTTAAAAGGCCAGAGAATTTATCTTTCAGAATGTGTGGGAGTCCCAGATCAATGCATGCTCCTGTGCAGGGACCTCAAAATCCAGCAAGTTAATTTTGAAAGCAGGTGCTTGCTGTCTGAGAACCGAGTCTGGAACAATGATTTTCATGAAACAAAGTCATTAGTGTTTCTGTTTCCTACCAGCACCTCTTCTTCATTCTTTGTAGCTGTTGCTTTTAATGACTTCATCAGAAGAGAATGTGTGCAAATGGGTGCGTGAGCACGAGCCGGATGGTTGCCATGCCTGGAAACATAATGAAGGACCAAGGCATGTTAATTGTTATTCTCTGAGAGCTTGTGATTCAGTAGCTGTCTGCTTTAATAAAGTCTGGCTACAGTGGAGTGATCCAGCTGTAAGGACCATGTAAATATTGTAATAAGCATCAGAACCGGTGTGATCTTTTCTCATACTTGCAGAGAGCAGTTTTTCATGCTGTCCACTCTCAGGAAAGCTGCAATCAGCCACGGAGTTGTTTGTCAATGCCTGGGTGTATTTTTGTAAGAAAGTATTGATTACTGAGTGAAAAACATTTAGTTTTAACAGCAATCAATGGATAGCAGACAAAAGGACATCTGAAGTTTTGAAGTCTTTTAAAATATGAGCCAAACACACGATCTGGGGAATTACTGGTAAATGGCAGGACCCAAGGGCTGCACGCATTCCAGACTGCTCACTCACTCTTCTCTCCTAAGCCACCTTAGTTGTGAGGGAAAAGATGGGATGACTGACTGTGCAGGAAGATTGACTTAACTTAGACATAGTACAGAAAAGCAGGTGGGATATTTCTTCTCTAGTCTGTGCAATTAAAGGGTTTTACTATCCATTCTGAGATATGTGCTATTGTTCTTTTTTAAAAAGTTATTTAATTTTTAATTATGTGTATGTATGTTTTGTATGGGTGTGTACACATGTGTATAGGTGCCCCCAGAGACCAGAAGTGTTGGATCCCCCAGAGCAGAAGTTACAGAGAGTTGTTATTTGCCCCACATCAGTACTAGGAATTGGATTTGGGTTCTGTGGAAGTGCAGGAAACACTGTTAACCGCCGAGCTCTCTCTCCATTCCTGACTCTCTTATGTGTGCATGTGCACATGTGTGTGCTCTTGCACGTTTCTGTGGTGGAGAGTGCAAGTATGATGTCAGTCCTCAGGGGTCTCCTCCCTTTTTTGTTGAAAACAAGGTCTCTCATTGGCCTGAAACTTCACCTTGTATGCCAGGCCAGGGACCTGCGAGTTTCCAGAAGTCTACTCATCTCTGAATCCCATCTCACCATGGCTGGGACTACAAACTGATATTACAAGCACTCCCCATCTCCCCTAGCACCTACAGATTTTATTTATTTATTATTATTATCATTATTATTATTATGTGTGTATATATGTGTGTGCGTGCATGAGCACCCAAGCACATATGCACACATGGATATGTGAGTGTGGGCAAACATGCCACGTGCAGGTTTGTAGGCCAGAGGGCCACTTCTGGGAGTCAGTTCTTGCCTTGTTGAGGCAGGGTTTCTCTGGTTTCTGCCACTGTGTAGCGTACTGTAGGCTCGCACACTTCCGGCTGATGGTCCTGTGTCCACATCCTGTCACATTGTAGGAGTACTAGGACCATAGACGTTCCACTGCACCTAGCTCAGGTTACCAGTCCTGGATGGTAACCAAGTGCTTTTCTCCACTGAGCCGTTTCTCCAGCTCCTTGCTTGGCATATTTGTATGGCTTCTGGGGATCTGAAGTCAGGTCCACACATTTGCAAGCAATCACGTCCCTGACTGAGTGTCTTCCCAGCCCTGTTTGCTTTTAATGAGTATCTAAACTTAAAATTTTTTGTCAGCTTTGGAAAAAATTATATAGAAAAGCATTGGAAGAGCTGACATCTGTCAGCATGAAATCTTGGAGACTATTATTAGAGACTTTGGGGTAAAGAAAATATGCATTTATCTGACTGTATTAGTTATCTTTTCAGAACTACAGTGATATACTAGATATGGGCCAGTTACAAAGTAAAAGAGATATTTAAAAGTCTGGAAGTTCAAATCCAAGATTGTGTGGGCCTCATGTGTATAGGCCTCTGATGAGGGTGGGGCATTATGACCAGAGGTCAGTTTACAAGGGAACACCCACATCTGCACCCAGGAAATAGAGAGACAGAGCTAGTGGAAGTCCCACAATTTTCTTGAGAGATACCTTCAGTGACCTCTAAGTATATGTCACTAGATCTCACCTCTAAAGGTCTGTAGTACCTTCTATAGCACACTGGGGGCTAAGCCTATTACATCTGGATGCTTGGGGAACAGTTACTATCAGAAACAATAATTTAAAGTCAATACTCAAACCATAGCAAAGACTAAGCAATCATTTGTATGCTATGATCAATATTCAAAAGTATGTAATGGTCAAGTTAGCTAGACATGAAGTTGGCTCTTTGTAAATTGGTGAATTGAGGTACTAGGTAACTGTGGCAGCGAGCGACTGTGGAGGTCTTCTCCCGCCCTCCAGGGGACAGGCCTTTCTGAGAATGGGGAGAGGCACTGGCTAATGGCTCAGCACTGAAGGCTAAGATGTGATTCTCTATTACATGAACCTGGTGCCTCTGCGCAGCAATGGAATCGTGGGGATAGAGAGCAGATTTGTTCCCGGCACACTGACAAGCACAGATATTAGATGTTTTCAGAGTTCCCAGAGGCTTTAATCCCTTCTCCAAAGCACAAACTGAAGTTTTCATCCTGGATGGCTGCTATCAAATTTCATTCAGTGTGGGGGAAGGGGGATCAAGTGGGCTTTGTTTCTCAATAACCAGAAGTTACCCAGCACCAAGGTTGGAATGTAAACAATTTGAATAGAAAAACAACAAAAACAGAGGGGAAAAAGAACCTTCGTAGAAAAAGAACCCTCTGGATTGACCCCTGACAACGGTAGATCTTGACGGGGTCTCCACAGACTCTTAGCACACTGCCTGCCTCCCTGCCCATTTGTGCTTCTGTCTGAGCCAGTGCCCTCTGCAGTCCCGTCATGGCCTCTCAGTTCACAACCCTCTCCCCACCTCAGTGTGCACATTGTTGTAGCTTGATTGGGATAGACACACACACACACACACACACACACACACACACACACACTCACTCATTCATTCATTCATTGATGATCTGTGTCCAGTTTCATGATCAAGGGTCTAGCTGAGGAGTTGAAACAGAGGCAGCAACCTGGAAAAGTCTCGCGTAGTCAGGTCTGGTACCTTGTTGAAAATATGCCAGCTCCTGCACCAGGGACGACCTTACATTTTTAATTGCATCGTAACATTCTTGAAATCACTGCATTTCCTTAGTGTGTGTGTGTGTGTGTGTGTGTGTGTGCGCGTGCTTGTGCCGCAGTACACCAGCCAGAGGGTGACTTGTGGGAGTAGGGTTTCACTTCTACCATGTGGGTTCCAGGGATTGAATTTAGGCCATTAGGCCTAAAGGGAAGTGCCTTGACGCACTAAGTCATCTGGCAAGGTCACATGTAATATTCTTAATATTCTTGTTCTCTCTACCTCTCCCTCCCCCCTCCCCTCCCCCCCCCCTCTCTCTCTCTCTCTCTCACACACACACACACACACACACACACACACACACACACACACGGACACGGACACGGACACATAAACTTTTTTATACTCTGTAGACTCTAACAAGGTCTTAGAAGGGAGAGACTTAAATCCACCAGTTGGTTCAGTAGTTGGTGTGAAAATTTACTAGAAAAGACTCCTAAGCGAGGCCACTGAGTTCAAGACCACAAAGTCAGATTGTCTGCACACAACCCTGCTCCCCTACACGTGTGCTTGCTGCCTTAGGTGCTGCATAATCACAAAAGAAATAAATAACCAAAAGGACTGAGTTGGGAACAGTACCCACTGCCCACTGTCCCGTGTTGTTCGCCAGTGCTGTGCCGACTGTCTCTGACATGAGGAGCATGCTCAGAACTCAGCCGCTCTTCATATCTAATCATCATTTGTAATGTTAGGGATAACTATCCCCTTCCTCTTATTTTCACTCATTTAACGTGTCCTGTAATTGTTTTCCCAATTCCTCCATGAATAAAGGAGGCGTGCTTTTGTTATTTTAATCAATTATTGTTCTTTAGCTCTTTCATACATACGTATAAGGACCTTTGGTCATTTTCATCCCTGCCACCCTTGGTCACCCCTTTCCCTGTCCTGATGAACCCCTTCTTCTTCTATACGAGTTCCCCCAGAGTTTAATTACTGTGGACTGAATCCTGGGTGGATCACGGGCAGCTTACCAGGGGCCACACTACTGAAAAAAAAAAATTATACCCACATCTTCTAGCAGCCATTAATTGTCAATAGCCCCTAAAAGAGGACTGAGCCTCATGGGCCCTCCTCCATCCATGATGAAATGTCGACAGGCCCAGTCTTGTACGGAGAAACACAGCTGTTGTGAGTACATAGGGACAGAGGCTATGTCATGCCCAGAAGATATCTTTTGCTCCCCATCATCTCCCCATCGTCTGGCTCTTAAATTCTTTTTGCCATCTCTTCCACGATGTTTCCCGGGCCTTTAAGGAGGTGATATAGCTGTTCCATTTAAGGCCAAGCATTCAACAGGTGATTGTTCTCGGCACTTGGACCAGTTATGAGCCTCTGGATCAGGTACTTCCCACAAGGTGTACTTAAATGTAACTTTTCTTTTGTTATTACGAGGTAGGGTCTCCTGTAGCACAGAAGGACTTCCAGCTGGCTTAGGCCAGTCATAAACTTGAAGTGTCTTCTGCCTCTGGAGTGCCTGTGATTCCAGACATGTTATGCCTCCGCAAGCCCATCATAGATGGTGCTAGAGCTCAAATCTGGGGTTCTGGTATTCTAGGGCAGCAATCTCTCCACTAAGCTAGGCCCCCAGCACTGAGTAGACTTTTGATGTCTGTGTGCCCCCTTACCTTATACACAGTTATGTAACTGTTGGTACTAGCTGTAGTGTGGTTTCAATGCTTTTAGCCACAGTGTCATAGCATAGATAGATTCCTTCTCCACTAAAAATGAAAATAAAGCAGCGTCTCCGCGGTAGAGTGTCTGTTTATTTATTACCAACTGCTCATAAGTGATGTTCAGTACAAGGAACTCTGTCAGTAATGGGTCCTTTGTAATTCCTCCTGACCTCAGAGGTGAAGCCACTGTTGTATGAATGATACCCCTGTTCCTCAATGACAGTTAACAATCACAAATTGGGACCTTCAGTACTGTGCATGTTCAACCTGATTCTTTAGTAATAATTCCTGGGAATCCTAAGCTCGGTAAAACGTGTTTGTTGAACAATGTACTAACTTTCTATACTTGTGGAAGGGAAGGAGTCCTATTTTATAACATGCAAAGCCAGGAAAATAAAACTTAGATTTTAGCATTATGATTTCCTGCAAAGGGCAAAATTTCCTAGAGTGGTTTTTCAGAGTCTTAATACAGTAATATTGAAAATGTTGGATACTCATTTTTACTGTGCTGTAGTCAGGCGCAGATTTGGTTTTGAGCTCATACTTACGTATACGCATATACACATAGTAATTTGTAAATGCAGGTGCAAGGTGAACATATAAATTGCTGTAGCCTAGATGGAAGAGTCTCCTAGTCCTTGGTAACCCTTCCTCTTCCAGCAGTCTGCAGGGAGTGACTTTAGGAATGGATTGACCTCTGTGCTTAGCTGGAGAGACCTGGGATGCACCTGGTCACCCTAGAAAAGTAAACATCTTTAAATGCCTCTTTGTTCTCACCACTCTAAAGCACTTTCCCAAGATTTCTGTTTCCCTTTGATTGGAAGTTCTTTAGCAAGGGAAAGGTACTAATGTTTCCATCGGTATGATAGCTCCTGCTGTGTTCAGTCAGGTCTGACAGAATGTTCCAGAAGAAACCACTTGTGAATGAGAGAGAGCTAAGCATTCAGCCAGGAGTGGGAACTGGGGAGAAGCTAGGAATCTCAGCATGGTTCCTAACACTTGATTAAAGTATTCCCAGTAGGCCTGTAGACACACCTTGTCCAATTCCTCAGTGAGCTTCGGTGTCCGGCTACACACTAGGCAGATGTTCTGTTAGTGTAGACTCCAGTTGCTGCTGGCATATTTTTTATGAATGGTATTTATCATGTCTTCATTTGCTTACAACTGCTGTCACTGGGGACTAGTCCTATGGCATGACATTATCCTTCATTTATATGATTGATCAAGGGCCAAGTATACTTTGAAAAGAGCCATTCAGGGAACTGGGGAGATAGTTCAGTATGTAAAGAGGTTACCTCACAAGCATAAGGACCTCAGTGCAATCCCAGGACACACACACACACACACACACACACACACACACACACACACACCAAGCAAACAAATAAACAAACAAAAAAACCTAGCCCCAAATTTTAGCAGCAGGAAGGCAGAGCCAGGAAGATTCCCAGGGCTTTCTGACCAGCCAGCCTTGCCTAATTTGGGAGTTCCAGGCTACTGAGAAAACTAATTTCAAAATATAAGGTAGAGAGTGCTCATGGGAAACACCCAAATTTGACCTCTGACTTCTACAGACATATGCACACATGTGTTTACATGCATACATGCATAAATGGTTACTTAGATATTTTTGTAAGATAATACATTTCCCTTTTTTTAAATTGATGAACTGTGTTTACTCAACACATATCATAATGTTTAATGATTTTTTAAATAAAATGATATTTCCATAAAGCTTACCTCCAAGATTGGCACAAACTGAGTTTTCAGTATGTAATATCTTTACCTTCTCCTAAGGTTGTTGATTCTCTGAAGGAGAACACTAAAGCATTGAACTGTAGCTAGCTCACAATTCCATGACGATCTTTTAACTGTTCTAACCGACCTTTTCATGATGAAATGTGAAAGTTTGCATTTCCTAACAACATCAGCAAACTTCTGGAAAGCGTTTTAAAAACTGTGAAATTTCTCCTCTAATCTGTCTGCTCTAAAACACTAGAAGCCAGTCCTGTAAACAGCAGGCCAGTTGTTCTCAAAGCTTTGTTTGAAGAAACAGTTCTATGTAAAGAAAAATCTCTGCAAGGCAATGGGAAGTGGGAAGGCCATCTGGAATGTTCTCCAGATGAATAAAAAGCATTTGTGGAAAATTAATATTAATTGCCAGGATCCTGCAAGCCACTTTGTGGCAGACTTAAACGCTTCAGCAGTAACTTGTACAGTCAGATGTTGACATTATAATTATTCTCTTATTTTAGAAGAGTGAATAATTATCATAGCAAACACTCTAATTTCCCATACACATAATTACACCCATTCACCGAGGAAAGACAGGAATATAAAGATTCCTAGTCTAAATAGGTTTTTTTTCCTCTCTCACTGATCTACAAAACCAAGGGGGTTGAACAGAATGAACAGAAAATGTGCATTCTTAATAAATGCAATTCCAAATGCTCTGGAAGGAGAGTCCTAGATGAAATGAAATTTATGACTTAATAATTAATGAGTGAAAGGGACTGATCAGATGAGATGAATATCAAGTTGGATTTTCATTCTCTGGGCTGTGGGGAGAAATCTGTAGACAGGGAATAAAAACAACACAGTAAACTGTATGACGTTTTAAAAATAAAGAACACTGTATATTATCCTCGGCCCCAGGATTAAGACTGAGAGTGGTTACTGGCTGTCAGCTGAAGAAAAAGTGGTGGGGTTCTAAGTCAGGAGGATTCAGCTACACTTAGCAAGTGCCTACTGCATAGTTTTGGACCACACAGGAGTGTGCTACCAAGATGGGCAGGTCCTTACAAAGCACAAGGCTTGGTCCCCTTCTCAACCCAACAGCATTTTAGAGATGGGACACAGGTGTATGTGGAATACTTAGCCAATGATAGGGTGATATGTGGTTCTAAAAAAGTTGAGCTAAACACTGAGAGTAGGAGAGATGACATGGACATAAGACTCAGCAAACATGAAGGACAGGGCAGGCAGAAAGAATTCAGTGCTGTGGAACGCCATCTTCTGGGCAGGACATGGTCTTTACACATTAGCTCACAGCCACTGTGGTCACCTGCACAAAATCTATACAAATTGAGCCCATCAATAGTCTGTCAGGGAAGAAGGATGGGCTCTCAAAGCTCCACCTTTCCCCAAGGACCTATAGCCAGTCAGTTAATGTCAGTCAGGGAAAGAGACATTTTCTTCAGTGGTGTAGCTTTGGGTAAGTTTCCCATGGTCTTGTAAATAACTCCTTCCCCCGTGACCTTACAAGCAGCTCTGATGATGTTGAACTGGTTACGAGTAATGTCAAAAAGGACTTGAAAGTACAAGGGGACCTCGTTGAGAAAAAGAAGAGAATCAGTGGGGAGAGAAGAACATAACAGAAGGTGAAGGTGATCAAAATACTTTATATATGTGTATGAAAATCTCATAGTGAAGCCATTATGTATAATTAAAATGTGCTAAGAGAAATAAGTGTGTCAGAAGGTAGAATACACTGTAGAATATATAGGCATGATGAAAGAGAAACCTGAAAATTGAGAAAACATGGCAGGGGTTAACCTTTATGTGAAATATACCAGAGGTTCAAGACTGGGGACAGAAGAAGAAGGACCTCTGAATCCTGTGTAATATTGAACGAAGAGAAACAGAGCATTTCCAGACACAGAACTAAATCAGCTATGAAATATATCAGTTCTTAGTTGGTCCTTGTGGGAACAGAGTGGTGGAGATAAAAGGTACAAACATAAACCCAAGGCCACTTGAATCTGAAAGATGTTTCAGAGCTATGGACTGCTGAGAGACTGATCTGCCACCCTTTTATGGACAGAATATACAGCCTCCAAAGCAAAGAAATGGGAATTTAAGAATTCAGTTAAGTATGAAGGCACTTAATAAAATCGATTTCCAAGAATTCCCAGGAGGATAGAATAATTAATAGCTACTGTTAAATTGTGATCAATTGATGTAACAGCAGAGAAAGATCTGTGACTAAAGTTGACGAATGTGTCACTGACTTTATCAAAGAGCTTGTTGGCCAAGTAAATGAAGCATTTCCTAAGTTAGGTTGAGAAATGAGCCTTTGGACCAGGGAAACTCAATGGGAAGACTGGTCTGTGAAGACTCTCTCCAAATTAGGCAGCTGTCTAAAGACAGCAGGTCTACCACCCAGTTTGTTTGTGAGCCAAAATCTTGACTGTCTCGCTCAGTCCCATTATCATCATCATCATCAGGTATTAAATTACCTATGAGGAAATGGTTTTCTGGAAGCTTGTTAAGTAAGAAAGACAGTGAGGCTGAATAGACCTCCCCAGGGCATGGAACCATTGTTCATGAATGATACTCACAGGTGACAGATGCTGTCTTTGCTTCTTTATGGTAGTCTCTGGCTTCCCAAGCCCACACCAAGGATGTATTCCTTGTCCCAGTATCACTAGGATTTGGTTTTTCTCTTTAAAACTCACATAGACCTGTTATCCCTCTGGAGTCTGCTTTGTTACTCCCCTTCACAGTTACACGACATTAAACAATCTACCTTTTAACTGCCTTTCTTGCTCTCCATTGGCCAAAAGAAAGTCATACATCTCACTCACCCAATGATCTGAAACCAGGAGGTCAGTCCCTTTCAGTCATTGCCAGGGGACCCCCATGCCCCGACTGACCCTGACCCTAGTGTGTGTGTACCCAAATACACCATCTTATTGAGATTATGCTTCATCTCTTCATAGTCTCGGTATCATTAGTAATTCTATTTTTCCTGCTAGGGTTATGGCTGATTTTATGGCTGCATAAAATGTGGGCTTTGGAGGGAAGCATAACTCTTTAGAGCGGGTCCATGCAGAGCAAGTGTATTTCTGAAGTGCAGGTTCCCCTCCCCTACATTGATGTTTCAAAATATCTGGCTGAAAAACAACTCAAGGAAGCAGAAATTTGTCTTGGCTCACACCAAGTATGGTCTATCACAGTGGGGAATCAGGGTTCAGGGGTATGAGTTAGCTGGTCACATTGCAGTTGTAGTTAGAATGTGGAGAGGTGAATGTTGCTGCCCAGCTCACTTCCTCCTCTCTATTCAGCCCAGGACCCGAGTCCATGGAATGGAGTCATCCCCCTTCTGGATGGGTGTTCCCACCTGCACTAACCTACTCTAGAAACTCCTTTGTAGATGTGCCCAGTTTGTCTCCTGGGAGATTCTGGGTCCTTTCAAGTTTATGATACCATCCCACCAAGGCTGAAAACAAGAAGCTCCTGGGAAAACCAAAGTGAAAAGCTAGATGATTAACCTCATGTCGTCTTTACTGCATGAATTAAGATGCTTATAATGTTCAAAAGTATGAACACTTCTACATATGTATTTTTACTGCCTGCTTTTCTGGTTGTATGTTGGTATCAAGACCATATTTGAATGATAATATATTATGAATTAAATCTTACCATGTTGTTCTTCATTCAGAATTCTAAGTGATAAGTAAAAGGATGATTGACTATATGCAATAAAAATTATTAATTTTCTTAGCTGGTCATGGTGGCACACACTTTTAATCCCAGCACTTGGGAAGCAGAGGCAGGGAGATCTTGGTGAGTTTGAGGCCAGCCTGGTCTACAAAGTGAGTTCCAGGATACCTAGGGCTGTTACACAGAGAAGCAGTGCTCAAAAAAAAAATCAAAAACAAACAAACAAATAAAAAACCCAATGTATTTTCTTTGTGTGATGCAATCATCTGTGTGTACGGAAGTGTGAAGACCAGAGGTTGGTGTTTGGTGTCTTCCTCCACCGATCTCCACTGTATTCCCTGTGACAGGGTCTTTCACTGAACCCAGAGCTTGTTGAGCAGGCTGGTGGAACTGGCCACCTTGCTCTGACCTTCACACTTGGGGGACACGTACTTTATCCACTGGGTCATCTTCCAGCCTAGAGATTTCTTTTGCTTAAGAAAAGTTATTCTATTATACGACTCACCTGTGGCTTTTCCTATAGGGCTCCCCCTTGGCATAGCTAGCACTGAGATGCATCCAACTGTCCATCTGTCCTCCTTGCCCTTGAAATTCCTGCCCATCCCCGCTCTGCTCCCTGTCCTCGTCTCTGTTATCCAAGTCGCCCTTTGTCCCTCCTCTCACTTTAAAAAATCATGTTCTGTGTCTTTTTTTAGTTAGAATGAAAGCTGTGTCTCCCTCAGGTGATGTTATCAGCACTGTGGATATATCCTGTACTGTTTCTATCCATGCATCACCAAATCTGATTCTGATTCTTCTGTTACAGCCAACAGTGCGTGCTTTAAAAAAATCAATGCCAAAGTTCTTTATCTGCATCTCAGCTTCTAGAATGACCGAATCTTTCATAACTAATGGAGATATTGAATTCAGAGGGCTTATGGGGAAAAATACTTCACAATTTGTCTGAAAAGCAAAAATGGGACCGCAATTAGATGCTGTAACTATAGCTTAATTTAGATCCATTTGACATGGGGTTGATAGAAATTGGTAGAGAGTTTTTAAATTAAAACTAGCTTTTTTGTAAAAACATTAGTTTAATTTCTACACTGATGTGTTTGAATTATAGATCTCTCTCTCTCTCTCTCTCTCTCTCTCTCTCTCTCTCTCTGTGTGTGTGTGCGCGCGCGCGCGCGCGTGCGCGTGTGTGTGTGTGTGTGTGTGTGTGTGTGTGTACAGGAACACATTTTTTGGCTGTAGCTCCTTAGGTGCTATCCACCTTGGGTTTGTTTTGTTTTGTTTTGTTTTTGAGACAGACTCTTGTACTGTCCCTGGCCTGGGATACCCAGGTTTAGCTGGGCTGGCTCATCAGTGACCTCAGGAGTCTACCTGCCTCTGCCTGCCAACCATGCCCAACTTCTTTTTTCCCATGGTCCCTGGGTGGTCAAACTTGACTGTTCATACTTGCGGAGTGAGCCCTTTCCTGACGGAGCCATCTCTACAGCCTGTCTTATGGACTTCTAAGGAATAAAAGCAATTGCTGCTTTAGATTTCAGTTAGGGAGAGAGGGAAAGGGGCCTGTAATTGGTAGGATGCTTCAGGGTGCATTGGATGTTGATTGGTAAACACCTTTGGTATTTTGGACACCAATAGGCAAGTCTATGCCTATGTAGAAATTCTGAGTTCCGAAGTTGGTTGTCAGGCTTCCCTCCAAGGATACTTTACTGCTGCTTTTTTTCTGTAAGATCCTGGAGCAAACCTGTGGGAGGAAATCAGGTTATTTGGGGGACAAACCAGTGTGTCTAGGATCCAGCCAACTCATTGATAAAATGCTTTTCTACTTTCAGACATCTTTCTTTTTCTCTGTTTTAATTTGAAGGAAAAATTCTGTTTGGAAACTACAGGCATGTTACTGTCAAACATTGATGGATTCCTTGAAATTCCACATGTAAGGAATATTTTTTAGTGAACATCTCCTGCCTTCATAATTTCACAATTTTAATTCTCTGGAATATTCTCTGTGGTGTGCGTTTGTGCATCTCTCTCTCTCTCTCTCTCTCTCTCTCTCTCTCTCTCTCTCTCTCTCTCCCCTGTGTGTGTGTGTGTGTGTGTGTATTTGAGATAGCAACATCAAATTGAACTGAAGATTATTTATGTGGAAAAGAAAGTGATCCCTTATTAGATATCAGACCCTTCAATATTATAGTGAAAAATCATACGATTTTTTTTCTTTAGAGATAGTCTTGTATAGCCCAGGATAGCCTCAAACTACCTACATAACCAAGGATGACCTTGGACTTCTGACTTCCTTTCTTCAACCTTCCAGGTGTTGGGATTACAGATAGGAGCCATGCCACCCAGTTTATGGGGATGGCACTCAGGGCCTTTGTCCTGATGGCAAGCACTCTGTAACTGAGCCACAGCCCTAGCCCCTGTTCCTTTATTTTTGAGTTCTCTCTGCAGAACTTGTCACCTTCCATTGCATGTGCTTTTGAGCTGTTTAATATATGGCTTTTCCATCCGACACCACCTCATCATAAACACAAAACCCAATCTTACAAATTCTATAAAACGGCAACTGTGCATGATCCTTCTATACAGTGAGTTTGTGTGTGATACTGATAAAGGGTTAGTTTTTCTTATTATGTTGAAAACATACAACATAAAATTTACCATTTTAAACATTTTTTTTTTGCAGAGAATTGGCTTTAGGACATTTTCCTTCCACAAATACACTTTCCATTGCTTTCCAAAGCTTCCAGAATGTCATATTCCAAGAAGACAGGGTAAAGATTTTATTTTGATTTGTCCTGATCTCAGTGAAAGTAAATGGTTGGGAGAGTTCAGAGGGAACAAAGATAGGACTTAGCAAGAAAGCCAGCTCCAAAGTCAGCAAGAGGGAATATTTCTAGCACAACTGTACATTACTTCATCCTCTAAAAATACAAAGTATATTTGCATAGGAAAGGTGATCCTAATCTCCTAATCTCATACAAGTGTTGAATGTGATATATATATACATACGCACGCACACACACACACACACACACACACACACACACACACACACACACATATATAAAACCAGAAAAGGGATCTTAGATGCAGTGGATGTTGTGGGTGCTGTTGGAACTCAGGATTGGAGAGAGGGATGAATTGATGCTGTGGAAGGGTATGTCTGAAGGTTGAGCCTGGGAAAAGCCCTTGGTGTCATCTCATGGACCATTATATAAGTGTATGAGTCTCTCTGTGTGTGTGTGTGTGTGTGTGTGTGTGTGTGTTATGTCTGCCTGTGCATATGTGTGCAGAGGCCAGAGGAGGATGTCTTATGTCCTGCTCTGTCACTCTGACCTCATTCCCTTGAGGCAAGGCCTCTCACTGACCTGGAGCAAGACTGCTGGCCACTAAACCCCAGTGATCCTCCTGTCTCCCCTCCCAGTGCTGGGGTCACTGGCCCATGTGGATTTTATGTGGTGCTGGAGAGTCAGAGTCAAGTGCTCAAGCTTAATCAGCAAGTTCTCTGACTCACTGAGCCATGTCCCTGGTGCCCAGGGGCTTTTTTAACCAGAGGGAGCACATGGCCAAAGCCCTGAGGCAGGGAGATGTGTAAGTATTTTCAGAGTATGACAATATACTTCTAGAGATATTCTGATATTTTCTTCATGGTCTTCAGGATAACTTTATCTCCATAAATTAGAGCTGGAGTTCTAGAGAGATGGATTAGTGGTTAAGAGCACTTGCTGGTCTTGCAGAGGACCCAGGTTTGTTTCTTAGCACCAATGGACTGTCTTATAACCATCCACAATTCCTGTTACAGGGGATATGATACCTTCTTCCAAGCTTTGCAGGCACCAGGTACTCACATGGTGCACAGACATACATGTAGGCAAAACACTTACACCTGTAAAAATGGGTAGACTTAAAAAAATCAAGCTGGAGAAAATGCATCTTTGCTCTCTCTGTTCCTGCAAAGGCACATATTGAACCCTGGATATTCACGACAGAGTTACAACTTTTGATTTATCTCAACATTGAGCTCCTCACTTCTCTTCTTCCTCACACAGGAATGGAAATCCCTTATGGTGAACCATCACATACCTGACACTTACCATAGAATTGTATAATCTGTATTCAGAGTGTTCCATTTAGCAGCAATGACTGCAGTTGAGAAAAAAGAACAAGAACAAAACATGAGGGAACTGGAGATGGCATTGCTGTGGCTGAGTCAGTATTGTAAGGAGGGCCTGAGCTATGTGCAGGAGCAGCTCTTCCAGGACTGGGCTATGTGCAGGACCAGCTCTTCCAGGTCTGAGCTATGTGCAGGACCAGTTCTTCCAGGCCTGAGCTATGTGCAGGACCAGCTCTTCCAGGCCTGAGCTATGTGCAGGACCAGTTCTTCCAGGCCTGAGCTATGTGCAGGACCAGCTCTTCCAGGCCTGAGCTATGTGCAGGACCAGTTCTTCCAGGCCTGAGCTATGTGCAGGACCAGTTCTTCCAGGCCTGAGCTATGTGCAGGACCAGCTCTTCTGGCCTTGTCAGTTATGCATGTCCTTCTGTGAGATCAGCTATTTTGGCAGGATTATAAAAGAAATGAGTGGTTTGGCCTGCTTTTAACCTTTGAAAACCCAGTTGGACAAAATTAAAACAAATTCTTGAGCATTTTTCTCAACTCTGTATTCTAACTCAGGGCTACCTAATTTTTTTTTTAAATCAGAACCCCCTTTTGACTGAGACATTTTTATATGACCACAGGTTATCAGGTGTATAAAATAAAATGGATGCTGACTGTAAATCATAGTTATTTGTTTAAAAACCATTCTTCAGTGTATATGTAATTTTACTCTCTACTACAAATGGAAGCAGATTTTCATACTAATGAAATGGACTTCCTTGTTTGTTTTGACATCAAGAATTAAAACTCATAGCTAAATATTGAATACTGTAGTACATAGAATGTCTTGAGTGTTTTCAGAGTTGATGGATATTATGATTTTGTATTCACCAATAATGGGTTTAGTGCTTCACATTAATACATAGCATAACATGACAAAAGTATGTCCACAATCATTTCAGCAGTTGCTAGAAATTCTGTCTTAATCCCAAGCTATAATGCATTGAATTCCCTCTTGTAGGACGCTCAAGTAGGCAACTCCATAGTAAGAGTTAAACAAGCATCTGGACATAGTCCAGGGCGGAGAGATACTAATCGGATCCATACATGCTGAGAAATGATGGCAGAAAACACCCCATCCTCTGTAACTAAAGCGTATGCTTCTGTAAGAGCAGCGGACTTTGCGTGGACAAAGAAACACTGCCATTTGCAAATAAGGGAGCTTTAAATCTGAGCCAAGGTGTTCAGGCAGTGTCCCTTGGTGCTGCATGACACACAGACAGCATGTGCAGTGTACATGCTGTGGCTTCAGAACCAAGGCTACAGGGAAACAGCACAAGGTAGCATGGACATGGGCTGCCACAAACACTTTGAATTCTTTATTTGTTGGATTTTGAATTAATTTTATTTGTTGAGTATTCATAAACTTTGTTTTCAAAACTTTCATGACCCCCCATATTCAGCCTGTGACTGAATTGGGGGGTTCTGACCCACAATTTCAGAAGCTGTGGTCTAATTAACTTGAGATTCTTGGCCGTTCTATGCAAACAGTGACACTTCCTTTAAATGATATTCCAGAGATTGAAGAGATGAAGTCATTTTGAACAGACACTGATGCTTTAATATCTGAATGACTATGACTTTGATGGGAGTATGGGGTCATAGTTCCTTACAAAGGACAACTTGACTTAATGGAAATTACCTCACTAACAGAGGAAAGCCATCCAGGACTCAAATTCTTTCACCTTCGGGCTTCTGTAATCCTGTAATCCTATATGTATTTATGCTTACCCACGGGGACCCATATGATGCCCAAGGACGGTGTTGAGATATGTCCACATCATTTCTTCACTTTATTTTTTGATCCAGGGTCTCTTACTGAACATAGATTTTGCCTTTACAGCTAGAATGCCTGGTCAACAAGCTCCCAGTGTTCCACCTATCTCTGGTCCCCAGCACTGGCATTATGAATCCTTGCAGCTATGACAGCTTTTATGTTGGTGCTGGAGATCTGAACTCAGGTCCTCTGCATACTTGGAAGGCAAACATTTTATCTACCAAGCCTTTCCTCTAGACCAGCGTTTCTATGATTTGAATATAAGTGTAGATCTTTGATCCTTGGTTTCCCGGTGTATAGCAAGAGGTTAATAACAGAATTTACTTCACAAAACTGTTATTGTGTGTGTGTGTGTATGTGTGTGTGTGTGTGTGTGTGTGTGCGCATTTTATGTAGCTGGACACATAGCCGTGAATATGAAGCTCAGGTTAGCACTTAAGAACCAGCAGCCAGCTCTCCTTGTGTCTTGTTTTGCTGCCAACCCCTTCTGAAGGCCATGCCTTTGTGTGTTTCGTAGCATGAGAAGCTGATACATGAGTTGGAAGAGGAGCGACATTTACGGCTACAGAGTGAGGAGCGGTTGAGGGAGGTGACCTTGGAGTCAGAGCGCAACAGGATCCAGATGCGTGGCCTGCAGCAGCAGTTTTCCAGGTACTGTCCCTCAGTGAGCATGCTGCTCCTGAGGTCTGGCCCCCTCTGCACCAATCAAGCCTCCGACTGACTTTCTGAATGGCAAGCTTTTGTTGCCTTCAGAGAGCGCTCTAACAGTCCCGACCTTCTATTCTGGCCAAACCATGCCCTTCACAGCTTGGTTAACCCCCTGGAACTTAGTTCGACCTGACATGGGTTGTCTTTTCTTCCCTGATGCCTTCCCAGAGTGTTGTTTAGTGGGTTTGCTACGGATTGAAGGTCTGTGGGTATGCCCGTGTGCAGCCATCAGCTAGGACAATCAGATTCTGATGGTCATCCCAGTACTGTTTTATTATGTGAATCTAATTATTTGGTAAATTCTTACTTTTTTCCTGAGTAGCCAAAAATAAATGATCATGGGTTTATTTCTTTTAAAAAGATACCTGCTTGGGGGAAGGTATTAAAAATGCACACTGCTCTTGCAGAGGACCCGAGTTCAGCTTCCGGAACTCACATCAAGCAGCTAACAACTGCCTGTAACTCCAGCTTGAGGGGACCCGATGCCTCCCTTTGGATTCCTTGGGCACCTGTACTCACATGTTCATACCCCTTCCCCCAACACACACACATACACATTTCTACATAACCAAAAATCAATTTTTTAAAAAAGACATGACTGAAATTTGAAAGGAAAGTTTTGAGAAAAGTAGTCCTCCTTGGGCCTCATTTTAGCACAGTCAGAAGTTTTGAATTCTAGTCAGTTAATACCCGGCCCAGTGATGGCACAACTTCCGGTGCTAAAATCTGTTCCGTGCTAAAGGAGAAAACACAATTGTGCATCAAAGTCCTGAGTCGAGGTTCAGTTCTCCCATGAGGGACACTCCACTTTCCTTAATAAAACTGGAAAACACATTTTATTCCGAGTGTCTATACTGAGGTCATCTGAGGCTGTGACATGTTTGAGAAGTTGTCCTAAAATGTTAATGTGCGTGAGCACGGTGTGGGGACCTGTATTTCCATTTTGAAGCTTTTGGTGACAGTTGACTATTTCCCTCTGTGGTGGCGGGGTCACACCCATGCTTTGGCACACACGTGAGTCAGAGAACACCTTGGGCGTTGTTAGTCCGCAGTTTCCCACCTTTTCTGAGACAGTGTCTCTTGTCGCTGTCCCCTGCTGTGTACCTCAGGCTAGCTGGCCTGCAGGAACCCTGGAATTCTCTTGTCTCTGCCCCCCATTTCCCCCAGGGGAGTGCTCGAAGTGCAGACACACAGGCTCTGTTGTCTGCCTTTATTTGGGTTCTGGGGGTTTGAACTCAGGTTCTCACACTTTGACAGACATTGCTTTACCTACTGAGCAGTCTCCCCTGCCCCCACCCTGAGTTTTAATATGTCTTTCAGAGAGAGAGAGAGAGAGAGAGACCTCAGCTCAACCTTGAGATCATTTCCCTCACTGTGGTGGCTAACACACACTGTGGCTGCTCATGTCCTTGGTTTGGGGGCTTCAAAGAACATGGCAGGCAGCATGGATGACTCATCTGTATTCATGACTGTAATTTAATACTCTGTCAAACTCCTGAAATTACTCAGGTGGTATAGAAAAGCACTAATAAATACTTTAACATTTCCATGGCCCTCCCCTCTCATGCTGTGACTCCTGCCCCCTTACCCGTAATGCAATTCTCCTCTCCTTTGTGTGCTCTCTCACTTTCTGTGGAGCAGCCAGTAATAACAGAGGCTCTCCAGTTCGGCTTGAAGCACTGCCCTGCAGTACTTACCATTTTAATGATACAGGAAGGAAGCGGGCGGGGCTCACTCTTTGCACTATCTAATTGAGACATCTCTATATTCAAGCTATTGATTTCCATGATGGGCCACATAAGACACAGTAAATTATTTTCATACGATGCTAGGTGATGCTGGGTCACCAGTTGTAAATCAAATGACAATCCCACATAGATTTGAGTTACACAAGAGTCCGAACTCTATCCTGGGCTGAAAGAGAAGATAATTATATGTACAATAAATAGCAGTTGGTTTCCCATCCCGCTTTTGTGAGGATATTTCCCACTGTAATCAGGTTTCTTATGTAGAGCTTAAATGGCCTTAAAAAGGTCAACTGTAATTACAGTTAAAGAACTAATAGAAATCAGCCAGGGAGGGGGGCATAGATAACAGATAATTACATGATAATTTGGGATCATTGAACTATTTTTGATGGTCTTTCACACATCAATCTTTAGTTTTGAAGGTATTGCTGGTAGTGGTTGTTTATACAGTTCTGTTCAAGTCTTTGTAAAGTCCTCAGTGTTGCAGAATATACCTTTGGCATGTTTGGTAGTGGGATGGTCATACAGTGATTTACACAGTAATCCAAATGTTGAACTTGAAAACTTAAAAAAAAAATACTTAGTTTAATTATGTGTATGTGTCTCTGTGTGGGTCTGTACACAAGAGTGCAATGCCCGTGGAGGCCAGAAGAGGGCATTGGATCTCCTGGAGCTGGAGTTACAGATAGTTGCAAGGACCTGTGGTAGGGGCTGGAGATTGATTTCAGGTCCTCTGCAAGAGTACTCCTTGCTCTTAAACACAGAGCTCTCTCAACAATTTAAAACTTTTATATTCACATTATCTGTTATCTTTTTCCATCCTGGGTTGACAGTTCTCTTTTATATGCGTTAATAACCAGGGGTATGAAATTATTTTTTTTCATGGGCAGATGTTAATTTTTAAATGGTTAGTGTGCTGCTTTCTCAGATTTCTATGACTTAATGGAAGGTTGATTTACAAGAAGGCTGATGAAGGAAAAACTGGCTCCTTCATAGAAGCCACACCCTAGAGACCTGATGAAAGAAGGTCCAAGGCATAACTAACATGCTCACACCAATTTCATTGCTTAATAAAGTACAAAGAAGGAAAGTAAAGAAGGGGCGTTTTCAAATTAAGTCTCCCCCAGAGGTGAGGGGACCCTTCCAAAGGTGAGTTCCTTGAGGCAGTGGCAGTGTTACAGGCCTCTTGTGTGAGTCATTGCACAGTCAAGGACATTTTCCCACATAGGATGGTGTTTAACCCATTGCCTGCTGGTGTACATGGCTGAACATGTGTTATGAGAGGTTCCCGCTGTAACCGTGTAAAATTCCGTAATTGTTCTCAGCCTCCTCACTCTTTGAGCTGTGCATTCAGTGTGTGCGTCTCTGGTTAGCCAAGCTTAGTGGTGTAGACACAGCTTAGGGCGGTGCTTTTCCTCCTAGGTAGAAATGGAGATGGGCAAAGGCCCAGCCTCATCATCTCACCTCAAGTTCATGAAACATTTGTGCCTTGCCAGACTCACCTGGCATGCTTGCAGGACTGCTATCTCCGATGGACGGGTCTACTACCTTTGAATGAGGGGCTTTGAGGGATCATTTCATAAGGAAAGCAGCAACTCCCAGAGTATTGATCTCACACAAAGCCTTCATGATTTGCATGTATATCGAACTTGGTTCCTCAGGAAACAATCTAGTGAATTCATGAACCTGAGAGCTGCTGTTCTTTTTAAATCAGTGTGTGTGTGTGTGTGTGTGTGTGTGTGTGTGTGTGTGTGTGTGTTCATGTGTCTCTCTGTCCGGGTGTGGGAGAGACATGCATGCCACTGTATGTGTGTGTATAAAGGTCAGAGGACAACTTTGGATGCTAGTAATCACCCTCTGTCTTGTTTGAGTCAGGGTCTCTTGTTCACCACTGCATACCCCAGGCTAGCTCACCAATGAGCATCTGGATCTTCTGTTGCCTTTCCCCACCTCACAGCAGGAACACTTGGATGGCAGAGAAGTACTATTACATTCGCCTTATGTGGCTTCTGGAGATCCCAGCCCGAGCCCTCACTCATGTGGCGCATGCACAATGAGAGCTTTACCCACTGAGCCGCCTCCACAGCCTGGAAACTACCTGTCTATCACAAATGACCACTTCTGTTATGCACACAACAAGAACAAAGAAAAATGCAAATACAGACGAACAGGTCTTACTTATTGGGGTAGAGCTGTAGACGAAAGACCTTTGTCCTGACTCAGGGCATGCAGGCTTGATATTTGTTAATGGGTTAGCATGCTGAGGCATGAATCATCAGATGACGTTAATGACTGCATAGAACTAATAGTAATGTCTGCTTCTGTTGCATAGCAGCTCAGTGCGTTGCTGTTTGTCACTGTAAATTAAAGTTGGTTTAGTAGACTCAGCATCTGGCAGGCATATTTCATAAACCATTTCCCGTCAGCAAATGATAGCATGCCTGAAGTGTCAGAGTGTTTCCTAGGTAGCCTTGGAGTGTTCCTATTGTGTGTATGTCAATGTTGTGCATCTAAGCAAGGGGAACAACTGTTCTGGGCCACTCTCCAGCAGTCAGGCTTAGTGAGAACCACCACATAGTGTTCAGTCGCTCACTCCCTACATCCCATGTTTCTTTGCACCCGTTCTGACCTCCTTCTTCCCCAGATCCCTTATCCTCTGCCTTGAAGCTGTTTCCTTCTTTTATGTATCAGAGGTTCTCCTGTCAGAGTTGACTTAAGCACAGTTGACTAGATGTTTAACTTCAAGAGGCCATAGGGGGTTGATTTTACCATTTACTGCATTCAAGAATTACTGTTCCCATTATTAGCTCTCAAGAATTTATATGATCTTCAGGTATTTTTGTTTTTGTTTTTTTTACAAAGTAAGCCATTTCCTACCCAACCCTCATCATTCTTATTCAACATGTCTAAAATCCATGAACCTGGTTGAAAGAATATTCTCTAAAACCCATCTTATCAGTAACTCTGTATCGATCTTCAGGTTTTTTTTTCCTGTTCACTAGGAAGCAATAGAAACCTGACATAGAAGTGGGTGCAAAGGATCATATTCATAAATATATATATATATATATATATTGTATCCCTTAATTATTCTTTCTTTGTATGGATCACACATATATTAAAAGAACATCTTGGGGGCTAGAGAGATAGTTCAGTACTTGCTACTCTCACAGAGGATCCAAGTTCAATTCTTAGGAACTATGCTGGGACATTCACAATTATTTGTGACTATACTTTTAGGGGATCAAAAGCTCTCTTCTAGACTTGGCAGGCACCCACACACATGGGTGGGCTTACATACATGCATACACACACACACACACACACACACACACACACACACACACACACACCCTTATAAATAAAAATAAATCTTAAAAAAAAAAAACCTTGAAGACTAGCTTCCCTAGATCTCTGGGAATGAAACATTCAGAGAGGAACCATATGTTTACCTCTGGCTGGTCAGGAGCTCCTCTGCTCTGCTTTTTTCTTCCTAGACTATCAAAAACCTTGATTTAAAATTTCAGACACTAAAACTGCTAGAAGAAAACATAGACAGTACTACAAAATGTAGGTGTCAGAAAAGACTGTGTGAACAGTATTCCACTGGCAGAGAAATTAAGGGCAACTTCTCAACTTAGCTCGGAGCTTGGTTTCCCTGAATGCCTTGTTCCTTCTGATGAATGTAGAGGGTGGTATTCTTTTCTTTTTCCTGCAGGTATTTAATGTTTTATTTTATATTATCCACACCCACTTACCCCTATCAACTTCTGAGGGACCTGCTCAATCCTCTCTTTATATCTTTTCTTAAAGTATTTTTTGTCACCGATATCCCACTGAGTCCAGTTAGTGTTGTCCATGTATGTATTGGTGTGTAGCCATGCGTTGGACATGGGGAAGCTACCACTGGCCATGTCTATGAAGAAATGTGACTCACTTCCTCAGCAATCATCACTGCCAATAGCTCCTCAGAGAGGAGCGGGCCTTTGAGCACCCTTCCCCATTCCATGCTGAAATTCAGAGTTGCTTGATCTTGTGTAGGCAAACACAGCCTTTTCGAGTTGATGCATGTGATCACTGTGTCGTGTCCGGAAGACATCATTTCACAGTACTCCTCCTCCCCACCCCCACTTGCTGGCTCTTAAATTTTTCTGTCCACTTTTCCTCCATGTCCTAGAGAGAAATTTTCTATTGATTCAGGGTTGCTATTTCCACACCCTCTGCAATTTTTTTTTTCTGGCTGAGACTTTTCATGAAAATGGAGCACTCTTATTTGCTACTCTGTGTAAATATACCAGAAATTTGAAATGGCTAAGAAACATTGGTTGGAAGATACATTTCCTCTAAATTGCAACAGTTGGAGGAAATATTTTAAACATTTCCGGTGAACATAGCACAAGTCATGTTTCCCTCTCTGCAGTTAGTGTGTTAGTGGTCCTACCCCAGCAGAGCAGAGGCAGCAAAGGTAGCCATAGAGAACACTGGAAAGAAAAGCCATTTCAGCCTGGGTGACCGTGAATTTGACAAGTCTGGAACATCCTGTTCTTCTGTTGTATTTTTGTCTATACCTAAGAAAAGCGAGACTGTAATGTGTTATTTCTCAAAGTTCTAAAAATGAAACTCTTAAGCATTGGGCTGAGGAGATGGCTCAGTGGCTCAAGTGTTTACAGAGCAAGTCTGAAGACCCGAGTCCACTCCTAGACTCATGTCAAAAGCCAGGTGTGGTGGTGTGTTCTTGTAATCTCAATGCTGGAGAGGTAGAGACAGGTAGGTGGATTGCAGGCCAGTGAGAGACCCTGTCTTAAAAAAAAAGGGGGGGTGGCACTTGAGGAACAGCACCTAACATTGGCATGTGGTCTTTTCTCTCTGTCTGTCTGTCTGTCTGTCTGTCTGTCTCTCTCTCTCTCTCTCTCTCTCTCTCTCACACACACACACACACATGCACACACACAAACATATATACACATATATACAAAGGAGCAATGTGCTGTTGCCTGCTGGGCCTTCCTGTGCTGTTCACAACATTCACTCCTAGTGCGGTCTCTTTCCAGGAAGCGCTGTCCTTTCTGGTCCTTGTTCTGAGGCCAGTACGGCTGTCCCACCCGAAGTTGCTCGATAACTCTCTTTAAGTCATTGGACCCTCCAGATCTCCATCTTTTTCCATGTAAAATGAGGAAAGTGGATCGCTTTATGGTTTTATTAGGCTTTTCATGCACTTTAGAAGACAGTGAGTTAGGAATAAAATGCTTTTATTTATCATGTGAAATAAATATTACACAGTTATAACCAGGCCTGTGAAGTTTCTTGCCTTGAACTCCTATGCAGAGGTGCTAGGGTAGACTGACTGTCTTGGGGCCCAGGCTGCCCTCACAGTGATCTCTGTGGGGATGGTCTGGGACCATGTCTTTTTTGGAATTTGACTGGAGAACTCTAATTTAGGAAACTACCATGCCAGCTTAAAAAATGTTTTGGGGCCAATGGAAACTAAATACTGAGGAGCCTGACTTGACCAAAGGAAAGGAGGAGGAGTCAGGGTGAGCAACCGTTACTGTTCTTCATCCAGATGGCGTCTGCTTCAAGATTCATTGAACCTGCTTGGGAAAAACCCTCAGGAGTGGGGACTTTATAGTCACATTACTTTGTTTTCATGTACAAACAATTTCTCTGACCAGATAGACATCAATAAAAATATCAGCGATGGCGCTGGGGAGGGGGGCTGAGTTGGTAAAGTGTTGGACTTGCAAACATGATCAAGCCCCAGAACCCACCTGAAATGAAGCAAGACATGGTGGTGGGTCCATCCTTGTAACCCCAGTGATGGGGAGATGCAAACAAGAGGACCCCTGAGGTTCACTGCCCACCAGCTTCAACATTCCAGCTACAACTAAGAGATTCTGTCTCAAAAACTGCAGATGGACAGTGTCCTGAGGAGCAGCACCTAAGGTTGACTGGATCCACGTGTGTGTACACACATGTGTGCACGCACCAGTACACACACAGACACAGATGCACACAAACACAAAGTTACCAGTGGTTTGCCTTCACTCCATATGTTTTTCAATGACTTACTATAACTTTAAATGTATTATTATCTCTACCACAACAGACATTTAAGAAAATAAATCTAGCACATAGAAGGATGTTTTCTTTTCTAATTGGAAACTGAACCCATCCTCACATTCAAATTAAAAGCTTTGTTTGGGTGTGCTCAGGTTTAGAGAACATTCACCTCTTAAATGCCCATTTCAGTTAAGTTTGAACATATTCCCATACATCGTCACTACCAGCATTAAACACGGGATCTTTCCATGTCCTGATTAGCTCCCTCTTCGTACTCAAGCCCTGGGTAATTATGGCTCTGATTTGACTCCCTGCAGCTTTTTGTCTTCTAAAACAAGCTTATAAATAAAGGTAGGAATTCTCCTTAGCCTTGACCTCTGCCACTCTGGTCTGCTTTGGGAGATGCCTCATGTTGTTTCCTAGTGGTCTGTTTCTCCTTACTGCTGGCATGGGGCCTCTGTGTGGACATCTCCTGTTTGAGTATCTATTAGCCTGTAGCTGGATGGCTGGGTCTCCTCCACTTTATTTTATTTATTTGTGCATTTGTTTGTGTCCACATGTGGTTATGTGTAGCACATTTGTGTGGCTCTCTGTGGAGACCAGAAGAGGGCACCAGATCCCCTGGAACTAGAGTTAACAACATTATAAATGACCCATAGGTACTGGGGACTAAACGTGGGTCTTCTACAAGAGCAGTGTATGCTCTTAACCACTGAGCCATCTCTCTGGCCTCTCTCCTCCACTGGGTGTAAGTAAAGCTAGAGTAGTTATTCATGTGTGGGTCTTACAGGGTGTGTTCATGTCTTTTGTATAAATAATTTAGAACAGGATTGCCAAGTGTATAGTATTTTATTTTCACTTCATGAGATTAGCAAACTATTTCCAAAGCAGCCACACAACAATTGTATGCTCCCTTAGCAATGTCCAGTTCTCATTGTCCGTACTGATGCATGCTTTTCAAAACAAAACTAACAAACAGAAAACCAGCCAAAGAAATACTGGGCTCAGCAGATTGTTTTGCAGTGAGCATCCTTAATACTAACATTACTACATCAAGAAAGACAAGTGCTAGGGACATAGCTCAGTTGATAGACTGCTTGCCTAGCATTCCCAAGGCCTGGCTTTGAATCCAGTACTATCAAGAATGAAAGGAAGAATGAATGGAGAGGAGAAAACTTTCCCACTCATCCAGGTGCTTCTTCCCAATCTTAACCTCTGACAATGAGTAACTGTGACTTTACAGTCAAGCGATGTGATGTCTTTCTTGGTTTTTATTAACATTTAATATATATTGTGAGACACTTCAATTTAATCTTGGGTGTTTGTCAGTAAAGAACCTCTAAGTTATTCTCAGTCTCTTTCTTTTCCTTCACACTTGCCTTTAAAAAAAACATATATTAGTTTTAATTATGTATATGTATATGTGTGTGTGGGGGGGTATGTGCATATGAACACAGATATCTCTGGAGGCCAGAAGAGGGCATCAGATTGTACCTTTGTCTCGATGGACATGGCTGTTTGTTGATTAAGAAATAAATGAATGAATATGGAAATGAATGGATATCTTCACTGCAGTAGAAAGATGCCTCAGGATTGTACTTTGACAGGCTTAAGCATATGGAAGAATTTTATGAATAGTGTGTTTATGACAGAAATTTGCTTCCAAGGGAGGTTATAGAAAAGCAGTTTCTGGGGAATCTTTAAAACTTTGATAATAGTCATCACTCTTATAAACTGTGATGGCCTGGGAGGATGAAGACCTGGCTCTCCATCCCAGGGCTTTGATGATGGAGTGCTCACCTATAAAAGATGAGCTGCGTATTGCAGAATGCTCTTTGCAGGAATCCTTTCTGCGGGGCACTAAATGGAATTTGGTGCACTGAAAGTTTACTTCCCAAAGGGTATCGTTTACTTTCTGAGCATGTTTTATGACACTTGGATAACATTTCTCCCAGTCTCTCTCTGCTTGCACACAAGGCCTGTGGGAAGGCAGCGGTCCTGAGAGTGTTGAGTAAAGTTTTCATCAACCCCTTGGTCCACAGTCACTGCATTTAGTGAGTGGTATTCACATAGAGGACGTCTCTCAGTGTTTATGGTAAACACTTGGAACTGTTCGCTGAGACCTCTTTGCTTGGTTTGTGAAAAATAATTGAGTGAATATAGTCCTTGTTTATAAATGTCTACCGCTAACAAACAGGCTTAGGCTGCTAGGGTTGTTTGTGTAGAACAAAGCAGGAGGTTATCTGTGATGCAGCTGCAGGGTGGTAGGGGGAACAGGTATGCTGCAGTTGTCATTAAATTGTATTTCAGAAATCCTTTCATCTTCTCCTGGGCACTTAGAGTGGCAGCCAAGTGACAGGATGCACTTTCTCAAGATGGAACTATGAATCTCTTTTCTGATATTTAATTCCTATAACCAGTTAAAACTATGTTGTTGTGTAGTGACCACTCTGTTAACATATACGTCAACATGCCCAAAAAAATAATGGCTTTATCCTTTCCTCTCCTGTTCCCTTTCCTTTCCTTCCTCCCTGTCATCCTTCCTCATCTTCCTCTTCCCCGCTTCCCTGAATATAGCCAAGATTGACTTTGAACTCATGATCCTCCTGCTGGTGCAGGGATTCCGTGTCCCCCAACATCTCCACCACTATCCATATCTGTTGTCATTGATTCCAGGACCTGTGTGGCCCTGGACCTTAGCCAAAACTGCCTGTGTCTCTTCTTCCTTCAGTATGGCAGGGTCTGTTTAGCCATAAATTAACCACAAAGACTCCAGATTTGCCTTTTCCCTCTGATATACCTCTCGTGGTACTGTCCTTTCCTTATTCAATTTCTATGAAGCCTTGGGTTCATAGGACCTTTTCCTAGCTCGTATTCTGGTCTTTAGTATGAGGTGTCTCTTCCTTGTGAATAAAGTATAAGCTCCTTATGCTTCTGGTTTGATAAAAGAATGAGGTACTATTTCAGATAGACCACACTGCTGTGTGAATTTAGTATTGAAACACCTCTTACCATGGATGGCGTTTTCAGACTTAAAATTTTATTTTTATTTGATTTAAAATAATTTTTTCATGCAGATGCTATTAATGAATTAATACATTTTTATGTCTGTACCATTGAAGCCCAATTGTGACCATTAAAGAAAAGACAAAATTGGGTTTTGTGTTCAGTAAGGTGAAAGACATAACAATAAATAAGCCGTTTCCCTCTACCTAATGATGCTATGGTTAATAAAACATCATACATAGTGCCAAGCAAATGACTCATCTGGTAAAGTGCTTACTGCTTAGCCATGAGGACCAGAGACCAATCCCTAGAACCCATGTAGAAAATCAAGTATGGTGATGGATGCCTGTAATCCCAGAGCTGAAGAGGCAGACAGGAGAGTCCTTTGGGCTCACTGGCTCTCAAGCCTACTCAAATCGATAAGTTCAAGTCCCAGTGAGAGATAGTATCTTAAAATGGGCACAAGGCCCCTGAGCAATAACACTTGACTTTGACCTCTGGCCCTCACTTGCATTTGCACACATATGCACATACACTTGTACACACACAATGAACACACACGCACACACACGCACACACACGCACACACACACACATAGATGCACATACAAAGAACACATTGGACACACCTCAAAAAAAATTGGAGTAGGAAAAGTGATTGTACGAGTAAGCCAAGGATACATACACCCTCTGTGCCTCCTTCCCTTCCATCTCAGGCAGTGAAAAAACCACACAGACCACTCCCCAGCGTACCTCTGCAATGTTAGTCTTATGAATATCTCAATCACACAAGTCAGTCTTACTTTGTACTATTTTCTGAAGCTCAGCGGTCACCTTTGTTGTCAGAAACTTTTAAGAATTGATTTCTATTCCCTCAGACATTCACATTATTGTCAAGAGTATCCCCAGTGAAGTAGTAATATATTTAGTATACTTCCAGATAATATATATATATACATATATATATATATATATATATTTCTACACACACAAGAGTTTGCAAGTTTATTGTGTTTTCAGAGACAACAGCCAGATGCAGGTATGCATCACCATGGCCAGTTCATGTGGTGCTGTGGTTGAACCCAGGCCTTTGTGCATAGGAGGGAGGCTCTTTACCAACTGAGTTGTCTTCCCAGACCCCTGTAATTGAATTGATAGCATCCCTCCATGGAAGAATTCTTAGAGGCTTTCTTTTACAGAAGAGGGAGGTGAGATTCACAAGGGCTAACATAACTTGTCCTGCGTACAGCCATACAGCTGGGGAGTTCTATAGCCAGGGTTACTCTCAAGCGGCTTGAGTCGTTACCATCATTTCCTATTGCTTCCCAGTTTTGATAGCTGTGCAAGAACTGAGGTGTATTGACCTTGGGCCGAGTGCTTTCTGAGTTCCAAAGCGTGTCATGTCCTTGCTTATAGTCTATGAGGAACTATTAACATCTATGTTTTATAGATAAGGAACATAAGGGCAGAGGGGTTAAACACATTGGAGAAGGTCACGCAGCCATCGAATTGGCTGAGTCAAGACAGGCCTGCCTCTCCCTTAAGGAACATTCACATCTTGTCGCACCCTACAAAAAATTAATGTGTAAAGTGTCTCAAACACTCAGCGCTTGCCTCTGCACCGTTTTATTGTTGAGCAAGTATGTAGTTTGTGCTTTAGATGAATGCTACTGTAGTAGACCTTAAATGTCTTTGAGAAGCTGAGAGTCTGCCTCAGCTGCTTAAGATACGGCCTGGGTGATTGACAAAGTGCCTCTTTTTACCTAGGACACAAGGCGTTTCCTGAGAGATGTCTTCTGCTCTCTCTAGAGCAGCTGAGGCTTCCTAATATTAAATTCAAATTCAAATAGCAGTACATGTTTTTCCAAAAATACCTTATTAATAAAGCCCTCAAAATTGGAGAAAGTGGTTAAATTTGAAGTGAATAATAAATGTCAATATATAGATTTTTATAGTCCATCCTTTCTACTACCCAATTAAAAAATAGATTTGATTTATGTGAAATATTTCAAACAACATTTATTTCTGATTTTCACATAGAATATAATCATCTAATTTCTATAAGGAGAAAAATAGCTCAGATGAGGAAAAGGTGTGTGTGTGTGTGTGTGTGTGTGTGTGTGTGTATGTGTACACACACATATATGTGTGTGTTTTGTAAATATATCTTTCTTTTTTTGGGGTTTTTTGAGACAGGGTTTCACTGTGTAGCTTTGCGCCTTTCCTGGATCTCGCTCTGTAGACCAGGCTGGCCTCGAACTCACAGAGATCTGCCTGCCTCTGCCTCCCGAGTGCTGGGATTAAAGGCTTGCGCCACCACCACCCGGCAAATATATCTTTCTATTAGCAAATGTAAATAAAAGGACTATTTGTATTACATATATACCCATTTACCTATGTGCACAAAGATACTAGTAACCAATGTGTTTGGAAACACAAAGAGGCAACAGTTTCCTAGAAAGAGGATGTGACAGAACATGAATGAATAGAAACTATATTTCTGTGAATGAATCTCAATTTTATGATTTCACTTTAGGAAAATACACATTTAGTATATTGTAACTTAATATCTGAATCTAAAATTACTGCAAATTCAGGGCAAATGTCATTGATGACATATAATATATATAGAGAAAATCAAATTAAGTGACTTAAAGTTAGAGAGCTTTGTACAGTCTTTCCACAAGTCATATCAGTGCCACAGGGAAGATGGACCCAGCTGCTTTCCGTAGCCACCTGTTGATGCTGTGTTCTGAGACTCATAGTCCAACCTAGGAAATCCTCTGCCAGCCTCAACTTATAAATGAAAATCCTACAGCGTGTTGTGTAGGTTAGTGCATGGAACCCTCCCATTCCTAGTGATGCAAAAGATGACTTCCAGTACTGAGAAAAGCTATCACTTGGTACAGAACCTCCCAGCACACCTAAACCCTTACAGCATGCTAGGAGTGAACTTGGTATTCCTCCAGCTGGTAAAGGAGAGAGAGTATAAAGCATTTATTCTGTCTTTAGGAGCTTGTAACAATATCTGCGATGGGAGGAAAAGTTTCTCTTTAGGAGACATCTTAATAACAGAGAAGAATGAGATATCGGCAATACATGAAGAAAAGATTACAATTTCAAATAAAAGAATGTACCTGGCCAGGATTCATCGATGGTCATTAACACTACAGAGTGGGATGGTTGTATGTTCGCTGTCTCCTTGTAGAGAAGCCTAAGTCCCCTCCATGATGGACTATACCCTCAAACTGCGGTTCAGAACTCAGCTTTCCTCCTCTAACCCACGCCAGGCAATATGTCACAGCAACAAGAAAATGAGCTCATCTACTGGACAAATGAATAGCCAGTGCCAACCAGGTGACCGCTGACATCTACCGAGTGGGAGGCACCAGCAGGACAAACCGACCAGCACCTTTCCCTTCCCAGGAAGTTGGAAACTGACGGCAGCAAGAACGGCTCAGTTCCCCTTTGACCTGTCATCTGGGTGGGGTGGGGCAGCTTTCAGTCCATCTACTTGCTGAATGGGTAGAGCCAGCAGTAGACACCATGGAACAGCTGGCCCTGGGTCATCTCTAACAGAAATAAGACAATCATTTGTGGGCCAGTCTGGTCCACCACGGTGACCTTGGGCCCAATTTAGTGACATCTGGACATGTGTCGGAGGCAAATTATAGCATCGTTCTGACAACAATTTTATATTAAACCAAATGGCTGCTGCTCAGCTGTCCACACAAAGGCTTGGAAGGCTTTCAAATGCTTCTGGGTCTCACTGCAGATGGTGAAGCCGTTCTTGTGCTCGATGGCTGATGGTTTCAGCTGAAAGTTAGCATCAGAAGCAGAGCCACAAATTATACTGTTAATCCATGCCACGGACAGATATTTATAGTGACTTCATTAGTCCTCACACTCTGTTGTGTTCCTGCATGGCTATGTGCTCATTTGGCTCATCAGATAACCAGTGCACTGCAACAACACACACATATTGTGAAGGTGAGTGAATCTTCAGAGATCGAGACCATGAGACCAGAAGAAAATCCATACAACAGAGGCAGTGTTTCATGCTTTCTCGTGTGTATGTGTGTGTGTGTGTGTGTGTGTGTGTATGTGTGTATGTGTGTGTCTGTGTGTGTGTGTATGTGTGTGTGTGTGTGCATGTCTGTCTGTGTGTGTCTTTGTGTGTATGCTTATGCTCATGTGTGTTCAGGTGTGGGTGCAGATGTCAGGTATCTTTCTCAATGTCTCTTGAGATTATTTTTGGAGACAG
>CABHPQ010000660.1:39323-57153 GCA_902168405.1 Peromyscus aztecus | reverse complement strand
AAGTAGCTAGTTAAAGGGTTGGGAAGAAAGCTTGGCCAGCAAAATGGCTGACATGCAAGAAAGAGTCCCAGTCCCCAATGTCAGCACTGGGCGGTTGGGATGGCAGAGGTGGGTCCCTGGAGCTCGCTAGTCAACCAGCCTAACCTGATCAGCGAGCTCCAAGTCAATAAAGAAAGAGATCTTATCTCAAAAAAAAAAAAAAAAAACCAAGGTGGATGGCACCTGAGGAGAAACCAGGTTGACCTCTGACCTCCACACGGACATGCACACACATGCACACAGAAAATGAACGAAATGTATTTGTGGTTCTGCAATGAGAAGCAAAGCTGATGCTGTAGGATGGCTGGGCTGCAGGTCTGGACATCACTACAGTGTCTGCGGGCTCAGTTTTGACAAAATGATGGGGGGGCGGCGGCGGGGGGAGGATCTAAAAGCACTCCACTGGGGCCCAGTGGGTGGGCACACCTGTAACTCCAGCACTCAGGACACAGAGGCAGGAGGATTACTCTTAAGATCCAGGCCAGTGAGCGCTATAGAGTGAGACCTTGTCTCATTCCTTAACGTCAGCTCTGGGTGGGGTTACCTCCAATGCACAGAGTGAACCAAAGGGCTGCCCAGTGCTGCCTGGGGTTCACTGCCCTGAGAAGCCTGGGGAGGAAGAGGGCAGAGCGTCCTTCCCAGGAACCGAGCCAAGCTGTCCACAGTGCACTCCCACTGTCTGTCACAACCACTAATCATCAGGAAGGCCTGTGCCTAGGACTGAAGTCCCAAGAAACCTCAAAACCTCCAGACAGGTAAAGCTGAACATATAAGAAAAGAAAGAAAAAAAAATCTACAATTCTTCCATTTCAAATGAGCCCATAGGGAATGAGAGAGACAGCTCAGCAGTTAGGAGCATTGGCTGCTCTTGAAGTGGACCCAAGTTCAGTTCCCAGCACATACAGGGTGGCTTAAAACCACGGGTGTGCGACTCCAGGTCTAGAGATCAGACACCTTCTTCTGACCTCTGTGTGCACCAGACATGCATGTGGTGCACACACATACATGCAGGCAAAACACTGATACCCATAAAATAAATAAGTCTAAAAATAAATAACTGATATGAGCCTACAAATTTAGTCCTACAAAACACATGAAGAATCCTCCTGCTGAGTGTGACAGCCATCATCAGTTGGAACATGAACCAACCCAGATGAAATGAATTCTGTCTAGGAAGCAGCCTGCAAACATACCCAAATGAGGATGTTTGGGTCATAAATGAAGACTTCATTCTGTCATGCAAACGTACTTGCAAGCAGCACACACAGCTGACTGCTGGTGTAGCATCCATTGGCTGAGCCCACCCACTCAGAGGACCAGGAACATGTGGGCCTGGTCCCCATGGTCCATTTCTATTGGGGGCATGGGGGGGGAGGTAGAGCATGGCCCTAACTCTCAGATTGAGGGCTTTTGAAGCTGTTGACTGGGCAAACATCAGTCTCTTCCTGGAATAACTGGAGGTGGGGTGCAACATCTGTAGGTGATGGTAGAACTGGGCCCAGTGTTGGGGTGGGGGAGGGTAGTGCAAACATTTCCTCCAATGTGTAGATAACTGAAGAATGACCTTGTTGGTGCAGCCGTATCATGTAGCAAGATTGTGGCAGGGATGCATGGCAGGGGGAAGCATTGGTTCCCCTGGAGATATGATGGGCAATTGAGGAAGGCACAGGGCAGGATACAGTCCTTATTGTCAACCAGGTTTGTCTGCCACAGTACAGTGCCAGTTCCTATGGCTTCCTGTTAGAAGCAAATTCCTTTTCTGGGAGGTCCATCTATAAAGGATCAAACTTAAGCAAGTTTAGCCTTCTGGCTTAGTACCCATTAATAAAACAGGAAGTTTTTTTTTATTTAATTTTGGAAAAGAAAAAATGTAATTATTACTACATTTAAAAACAAAATAGTTTGTTAAAATTTCTACAATGACCAGGTGGTGTTGGTGCACGCCTTCAATCCCAGCCCTTGGGAGGCAGAGGCAGTCAGATCTCTGTGAGTTTGAGGCCAGCCTGGGCTACAGAGTGAGTTCCAGGATAACCAGAGACTCTATGTACAGAAATCCTGTTTCAAAAAAAAGACAAAAATTCTGAAATGGTCACAATCAAAGAAATAACTGATGTTTTTAAAGTAGGGTTTAAGAGATAGCTCAGTGGTTACAAATGAACACTGCTCTCCCAGAGGACCTGGGTTCAGATCCCAGCACCTACATCCCACTGCTCACAATCATCTATAACTCCAGCCCCAGGGCATCTGATGCCCTCTTCTGACTTCTGAGGATGTTCAAACTCATGTGCACATATGTTACACATATACACAATTTAAACCATAAAATAAATGAATGAATAAAATAGGCAACCATAGAATTACACCACAGAACTACAGAATGCCACCACGGGATCAAGGAGGTAAAAGTATGAAAGATTAAGCTGGGCAAGATTGTGCACATCTATAATCCCAGCACGTGGGAGGCAGAGATAGGCCACCCTGCTTTGTCTGGGCTACAGAGTAACACCCAGCTTCCAAAGAAAAGAAAAATCTGAAAGTGGTGGGTGGACTAAGATGCTCTTACAACCATGCAGTACAAGTTCCAGAAGATAATGAAAGGATGTGGAAGATCCTCACACAACATGTCCAACCCACCGGCCGATGTTCTCATCTCGCCCTTCAGAATGCATTCTAAGTTGGACGACGTCTCCCCCATCAGCTGCCACCTTGAGCTTAGCCACCACCATCTCTTGCTGTCTGCGTGGTCACCAGCCCCCTTTCAGTCTAGGGTCCATGCAAAAGCCCACATGGTTGCTTAGAAACATTATTCTGGTCATAGCTCTCTTCTCTAAGCCCTCTAACACTGTTCATCACGTTAGAATAAAGTCTGGGTCTATTTATGACGGTTAGATTTTGATTTTAGGGACTGAAGACATGGTTCAGCTGTTAAAGGGAATAGCTAGTCTTCCAGAGGGCCTGGAGGCCACTCACAGGTGATGGCTCACAACTGTCTGTGACTCCGGTTACAGAGGATCCACTGCCCTCTTCTGGCCTCTGCAAGCACCAGCTACATGGTGCACAGACCTACATGCAGGCAAAGCACCCACGCGCAAAATAAAATAAGAAAAAAAAATTGTTTTAAGATGCTTGATTGGATTGAGAGCTGCTGTAGCATATCTATAAAGGCAAACCCAGGGATGACTACGTTAGAAGGCTCTGCCCCGATAAATGGTTTAATCCACTGATAAATTTAAAATGTGAATGGATGTAGAAGCCAATGAAACTGGAAGGTGGGGCTTTGTTGTAAGAAGTCAGTCACCAAGGGCATATCTTTGGGGACTCCGTCTTCCTTTGGCCCCTTTCTGTTACCGCTCTACTCTGAAACCTGTCTGCTGTGGCGTAAGCTACTCTGCCAGATCCCTCCCTCTCCCCCCCCACCGCCTACCCCCCGCCCCCCCCCACCCCCTACCGTGGTAAACTGAAACTGTGAGTCAAAGAAATCATTTTAATCATTTTGCTGAGGTATTTGGTCATGATCTGGCTTAGGGCGAGCATCCCACACCTCACTAGCCCACAGGAGCTCAGCTCCGCTGCACGGAGTTCTGGACTGAGTTTCCAGCCCACATTGACTCCATTTCAGGGTATTTGCCGTTGGTTTTCCTCTGCCCAGAGGAAATAGCCTCCGAACCACTGCATGAACTCTCTCACCTCATCAAGGGCTTCATATCCCTTCACCAGAAATGGCCTTCCTGTCCTGTGTAAACGGCCCACCCCAGGCCCTGCCACTGGCATGAGGAATCAAAAAGACAGAACGTCCCGTTGATCTGATTGGTTACCCAGAGAAGACAACATTAGCGTCTTCTCCCCGACAGTTACCAAGCACAAAAGTTAATCTCTAGTAAGTTCAAGGTCTAACTGGAAAGTGAAATTTCTAAATGTTTTGAAGAAAATGGAGAGGGGAGGCTTGGGGATATAAAGTTATAAAGTACTTGACTAATGCACAAGGCTCCATTCCCAGCACCACAGAAGCCAGGCTCCACAGTGTGCGCCTACAAACCTAGCAGTGGGTAGGGAAACGTCAGAGTCATCCTGGGCTACACAAGACCCTATGTACAAAAAACGTAAAGAAGGAAATACCTTTACCCTATGTACAAAAAACGTAAAGAAGGAAATACCTTTTAAAACCACATTGAAGGGAAAAAATGTACAACCCAAAACAACACTGACCATAAAATTAAAGGTTAAAAATGTGATTATGTGGGAATTAAAATGCTTATTCAAAAATACATGCCACAAAGAAAAGTAAAAACAAGCCACATAATTCAGTTTTTTACAGTTTCACGTATGAACAGTTTTTACATTATTTTCCTTCTGTTCTTCTCCATTCATGACTTCTCCCTTATTAGTATTAACTATTAATTAATTACTAATTAATTAATAATTATTAGTATTGTTATACATACACGTGTGTGTGTGTGTGTGTGTGTGTGTGTGTTCACAACCCACTGAGTCCATTTAGTGTTGTTTGGATGTACGTGTGTTTAAGGTTGACCACTTGGGATTAGACAATCATAGGGGGCTCATGTCCCTCTCTAAGTAGCCATTTACTGCCCAAAGCTCTTCATCTAGGGGTAGAGCCTAATGAAATTTCCCCCATCCACATTGGCATGTTGGCTGGCAGCAGGCTTCCTGGTCCTCTGGCTCCTACGAATTAGCCACATTTTAAAGACGATAACGCACAAAAGTTTAGTGTTTAGTATCCAAGTAGAATAATAAACAAAGGCATGTGCCTTGTGAAACAGGAAGTTGAACTGCAACATCCTACGGCAGAGAACATTCAGAGTATTCACTAGTGTAAAGGACATTCACTTTAAACAATGAGATCCTACTGTGCGCAGGGTTTCCAAAAATTAAAGTCTTTGTTAATTCCAAGAATTAAGAAAGGTTTGGAGTACTTCAGTCACTCCTGGGAGGAAGTGGCATTGAAACAGAGACCTGAAAACTGAGAAGCCTTCGATTTGAGAAGCTGAGAGAAGAACTTCCAAGAACTCTGTGTGAGGAGGCCTTGAGCTTCAGAGGAACCAAGAGAAGAGCAATGTGGCTAACCAGCCACAAGAAACAAAGTGCCTCACACGGCCAAGCAGAATGAGGTGGGGAGACAAAGAGAAAGCGAATGTGTTGATGGGATTGCTAGTGGCATGTCTGTCAAAGCATGTCCCTCCCTGCCGCTTCATTCTCCAGCTCACAGAGCCAGCAGCATCCAGGTGACATGAGACCTGAAGCATACCCAATAGACAAAAAGGACCTTCCTCACTTCAGAAAAAAGATTCCATAGCATTCAGCCATGAAGAATGGAATCCTGTTTTGTTTTGTTTTGTTTTTGTAGCAAAATGGATGGGATCAAAAGACATTGTGCTAAGTGAAATAAGCTTAAGCTGGGGACTGGAGAGATGGCTCAGAGGTTAAAAGCACTGACTGTTCTTCCAGAGGTCCTAAGTTCAATTCCCAGCAACCTCATGGTGGCTCACAACCGCCTGTAATGAGATCTGGCGCCCTCTTCTGACATGTAGGCAAACATGCAGGCAGAACACTATACATAATAAACAAATTAATCTTTTAAAAAAATAAACTAAGCATGTAAGATGAATACCACATGATCTCTCATATGTGGAAGTTACAAATCCAGCTAGGTGCCATGGTGCACACCTGTAAACCTACCACTCAGCATGCTGAGGCAGGTGGATGAAGATTTTGAGGCTACCCTGGGCTACAAACATGCACTAAAAAAGAAAAAATAAAGTAGTCACATGGTGTGGAGTCATGATTTTGGGAATGGGGGTCTTACAAGACAAAGGGAGGCTAGATTTCAGGTTTGATCAATCTATGCATGTGCTGGACTATCACATTGAACCTCACTAATATGTACAATTAATACTTGTTAGTCAAAAATAAAATAAATTCTTAAATTCCAAAATCACAAATTCAAAACAACTAAGCCTGGTACAAGTGAAGGACCCTACACAAGTCAGACTTTCAGGTAGTAATGAAGGAGAGTGGCAGTGGGGGACCCGGGTATTTGGAGGTGTATTTCACATGAAGACAATTAGGAAGTTATGCTTGGAAACCTTGAGTCTCTACAGTGTCTTCTGCACCCACAACCACCTGGAGACACCATGTCCCACCGGGCTTTCTCTATCATATCTAGTGGGTTTGATGGGTTTTGATGTTTGTTTTGTGGTTGTGGCTGCTATTGGTATTGCTTTCAACTCCTGGCCTTGTGTCCAAAGCAGGAAGCAAGAAACTCAAGCCCTGTCCCCTTCCGAATTTGACAATGAGGTGGGATGCTGAACATTGTGCTTCTGTGTTCATGTTATTCTGAAATTAAGGTATACAAAATAAAGGAGATGAACACAAGCAGTGATAGAGTCATTGCTTCCTGGCCTCTGGGCTAATATCAAGTGCTGAGATACGGTTCTCTAAATAAAGATGTCCCTCTCCCAAAGACAAGCTCCTTGAGGAAGGCACTGATGCTTCTCTGTTTTGTCCCACCTTAACCACCTGCCATATGGAGAGTCTTGTGCTCATTAACACTGGGAAAGGCTGGATGAAAGAATGAGCAAATAAATGCCTACTGATCTACTCCAGGGCCTGGCCATTTATTTGCTTCACAATATCTATTGAGATCTACTGTATTTAAAGTTGAGTGCCAGAAAACAATAACAAGCTAGGCGTGTTTGTCCAGGAAACTGGGGAAAGTACTGAGAAAGAGCTCTGATATAGACCCAGGACCTGGGAAAAGCTTCAGGGACATATCACCAAGCTGAGGTGGTGGGCCAAAGGGAAGCTGGCAGTATCTCACGCCGTAAAGCCTGTGTAACATACACACGATGTCTACCCCTCAAGACTCTAGCCAACAAGGAACCAGGAACCTAGAGTCTCCGGGTAAATGTTGAGTTCAGAGGCTGGCCTCTCCTTCCACTCAATCAGAGTCTCCAAGAGTGAGCATTGATCCAGCCTTCAGTGTGCCTCTCTAGCTTTATGCCCCATCTGCAGCTTCTTTTGCATCAGCCTGACACACGAGGGGCCGAGAAGTCAAGCCACGGGAGTTCTGTTGGGTTGACCATTGAAACGAAGGAGTCAGTCATTTCATCTACACTTTTAAGAACCACGGCATTCTTCTGTTGTTTTTCTGCTAAGTTGTTTGGTTGCCACTTCCTGTTAGTGCAAAGGTAGACTTTAGCTTCTAAGCTTATCCCTCTGGAGGAAGCAGGGCTGAGTTGTACATGTCTCAAGTTTGATAACATCAGCAGAGCCCCTCTCTAGCCCCTATCTTAACCAGGAAATGACCATACACATCCTCCACTCAGAACACTGGTGATGGCTTACCTTGAGGCAAACATTGGCTAAGACAGAGATACACATGAGAATGACATCATACTTGGAGCCACTCACCAAAGCAAGCAAACTCTGACTCTCACGATGAGGGTGAGAAAGCCGATTGTTCCCCAAGATGACTCAGTGATTATATAAAAATATAATTTCCATACCTTGCTTTCTGCTATTAAACATGGCTCTGCTTTTTCTGTTCTTAGAGAGGCAGAGATCCTTACAGATAAAAAGCTGAGGCAGCTGGCCTGAAGACTAAAGTCTATGTCACAAGCAAACATCCTACTCTCTAATTCTTGGCTAAACACTTTGTGAATTATCATCCAGCTGCCCTATTTCAAAAGAACTCTAGGGAGGAGGAGATGTCTGAGCTAGGACCTAAAGGGCAGGCATGAGGAAGAGATCTCTGGGAGATGGGAGATGCTAGCAAGAGATAGCTGGTGAAGGGGATCTGTTGACACTATCCAGTATCTGGATGATTCTGTGGACCTTGTGGGGCTCCAGGATTCACAGAGCCTGTGCCATCAGCTCTGCCTTGGAAGACGCTCTCTTCCGAGTCTGGGTGAGAGACAAGAAGGGAGTAGACGCAGAGAAACCAGTTAGGAGACACTCTGATGTACACTGAGCAAGAAGTACCAAATACTTTAAAAACACCAAACACCACATAAAGTGCTGTGGGGGAACCCAAAGTGGTTCCAGAAGCCAACACCTGCAAGACTTACTTACTGCTCCGTGAGATCTTAGAAGGTGGAGGGTGGAGACGGCCTCCTGAATAATGGAGCTGGCATTTTCCCAGGCAGAATACAGGAGGAGAAACAGGTTTGGAAAGGAAGTTAGTAGCTGCCTTTTAGGCGCACGGAGTTGGTCACACTCGTAGGACACCCACATCACATGAACAGGTGGGGCTGGCACCAGGAAACAGGGCTGGCCTGGAAACAACACAAACAGTTCTCAGTGACAACTGCTGTCCCCACTTAATGAATTTTTTAAAAATAGACATTGCCGAGGTAACTTGTTCAAACCTGTAGAGACTGCAGCCGTGGGCTTTATCCAGCACTGACTTGCCTGAGGAGGGAAGGAGGCAGAAGTCACTTCCTGGGAGAGGCAGGAAGAGATGTGCCTCCAGGGATTTGGGACTATCAGGGACCCTCTTCTGCAGCCCCAGATCCTCAGATATAAACTAGAAGTGGGAGAAATGAAATGCCAGCTCCAGGAACATGCTCAAAACCTACTCATTATTCCCTGAGACGAGCCACTTTCCCTCTCAGAGTGGGTAGAACTGTACAACAAAATTCCACAGACGGGACCCATATTTCTAACACACACATATAAGACACTTCTCTCTTTGATTCTTTGATTTTTTTTGGAATGTTTTTTCCCCTTGCAGGATTGGGGATCAAACCCAAGGCTTTGCCCTTAGGCAAGCACTTAATACAACCCTCAGCCTTAATTCTTTTGCTTTCTTAAACCTAAGGACTATTTCTTTTCTAAGTACTGTGCTCTTCTGATATATTACATGTATGGATTGTAAAGCATTGGTAACAAGGGAGAGCTCAAGGGTGGAATAAAAACCATCCCAGTAACAACCAGTAAGGGACGGCACCCTGGCATCTTGCTGTTTGCCTCTGGCCTTGGACTGTGCAAGTATTCTTTTTTTTTTTTTTTTTTTTTTTTTGGAGCTGAGGATCGAACCCAGGGCCTTGTGCTTGCTAGGCAAGCGCTCTACCACTAAGCTAAATCCCCAACCCCAAAACGAAAGTAATCTGATTCTTTTTTTCTTTTTTTTTTTTCTTTTTTTTTTTTTGGTTTTTCAAGACAGGGTTTCTCTGTGTAGCTTTGCGCCTTTCCTGGAACTCACTTGGTAGCCCAGGCTGGCCTCGAACTCACACAGTCCACCTGGCTCTGCCTCCCAAGTGCTGGGATTAAAGGCGTGTGCCACCACCGCCCGGCTGTGCAAGTATTCTTGTGTCCTGTTCCCTGTGCTCTACAGAGAAATGGGGACTAACACCCAGAGCCAAGCATATCTGTGACCACGGAGAGGGAACACAGTGCTGCACAAACATAGCACCAACCCTCACAGCAACACTGCAAGGGACAGAGAGATGCATGTCTCCATTTGACAAGAAAGAACACTGAAACACCACAGCCCAAGTAACCTGCAGCCACAGGACCAGTAAAGAGCAGACCAGAACCCCAGCCAGCCTTCTGTGTTGTCTTCTTTTGTAACATTTGCTGATGTCATCTTGAACAACAAAGTCTCACTTTTCAAATACTTGCATGCCACATTATTACAAATGGCTTCCAGCTATTGCCCACATAGTCCCTGACTGGTATGCATTTGAGATGTTTTCCATCTTCACTATGGTGGAAAGGACTATGATTATCTTCCTCCCCTATAATTCTCTCTACTCAGCAGTGGTTACTTCTTTAGAGCAAATTCATAGAGGCTGAACATGTCGGTCAAAGGGTTTGTGTATTCTCAACACAGTTGACAAACAATATCAACACAATTAGATGGATGTTCTTCCTTTTACAATTTATAAGTGTTCTGTTTGTTCACAATCCTATTAATGTTGAGAATTGTCTTATTCGTACTGAAATTCATTCACAACCGAAGTTATGAATGAAATTCTTGATTCCTGATAAAGCAGAAGTTTTTTCTAAAGTCATAAAGTCATTGACCATTTCATAATTCATTTTAATAAGTATTTACACACAATCCTTGAGGGATGGGAAAATTAAGGGAATGTGATCTGAGAGAAAGACAATTAATTTTATTCATCTAAGAACAACAAAAAAACCAACCACCTAACACACAGGGAATGTTCTAAACTTTTCAGGTATTAAAATGAATATAAGCATGCAAATACTGGGCACCTACAGCACACTGAACACTTACCCTAAATACCATAGGAACTACAAAGGATCCAAGAATTTAAAAAATAGTAGGAAAACAAAACAAAACAGTGGTAGGAGAAGGTGTTTTAAGCTTAATTACCCTCTCATCATGGACAGAGTTTCCAGCTCCTTTATGGCCTGGTTGGATCAACCTTAAACCACTGTTGTTGTCCATATGTGTCTGTTCACCTCACCTGGGAGCTCGGGGGCAGGGATGGCATCTTACTCATAGATAGGTCACAGCATGTCCGTGAGTGGTTTCCTAATGCCTTCCTAATTACTCAGTGATGTACATGAGGGACGAGTTGTCATGTCCTCAACCCACTCCCTGCTGCCCACTCCCGTATTATTAGCTCACTGCACACCCGAGAGCACAGACCAGATACTCAGACATTATGTGATAGCAGCAGACATCAAATTACCATCAACAGCATTAACCTTCAGTTTGGCTAAACCCTTCACCCTGCAGAGTTAAGGCATTCCCATCTGACAGCTGCTGATGCTGCAGATTCTAGGGGATTAAGAGTTCTGGTTTTGACTGTTTCTTATCATTTGTTGATGTCCACAGCTCCCCGCCCTGCTGGGACTCCTGGAACACGTGATTATCAGCAGAGTGCTTAGGAAAAGAACCCTCGGACCAAGTCCATGTCTTCCCCCACCCCATCCCCCCTTCACTCAGCTTGTCCAGGCATCTCCCAGCTCTATCCCTCTGTCCTCCCAGAGCCCCTGTGCCCCAGCCCCTTCAAGGTCTCCTTTCCTTTTCTCTCAACCATGTCTCACATCACCACAGATGTTCCCCCAAGTTTTCCCTTAGGTACTTACTAATGTGCTGCTTCTAGGACCAGCCTGCTAAATAAACATTTAATTCAGGCTCAGTGAGTGCTCCACTGCTTAGAATGACAGAAACATCGGATAAGGAGGGGAGAGGGAAATGGGGATCAGGGTGGGGTGGAAAGGATTGGCCACTAAGGCCAGATTGGAACCCGACTTAAAAGTATAAATAAGTGGGTAGAATGATGGCTCAGCAATTAAGGGAGCCAGGGTCCTAGGACCCACCTAGTGGCTCACAACCCTCTGTAACTCCAGCTCTAGAGGATTCGACATCCTCTTCTGGCCTCTAAGGGCACTGCACACATGTATGTGTACACAGACATACATACAGACAAAACACCCACACACATAAAATTTAAAAACAAAGAACTTTCTAAAGGTAAATACAATTGAGAGCTAAATAATGACGTGAACAGAAGCAGCTTTGTTCCATCGCCCCTTTCTTCCTCTTCCACCTGAGAGGCCTTCAGCATCAGAGAAAAGGCATCAACCCCTATTGCAAAATAGTCCACTGAAGGTCGCAAGGTGAGACAGGCAGATCTGTGTGTCCTGTTCCTGGTCCACTCTGAAGATGACAAAGGGCCTGAGGTTCCAGGCATACACATGCCTCACATGCGACGTCATCCCTCTTGGGTATGGTAAACACCCCCCCTTCTGGAGAAGCTTGCAACAGAGGCAACACAAAAAAGACTGTGGAAGAGCGAAGAGTGAAGACCACCAGAGCAGAAGCCAGTTCCAGGGGTGTGACCCTGAGTAAAGTGAAAAGTGTGGAAATATCATGCTCCATCCCATAATGTGTCTCAGCAGAAAATGAAGCTCTCTTACTGATAACACACTCACACACCTCCCCAGGTGCCAGTGCATATCATCGCCACCCTCGACCACACCAGCCCTGCACTAGGCACCATATCCTTGTGACCTCATAGGACATCACTGGGCATCCATCCAACCCAGGTCAGGCCTATGTTCTCCCTGCTTTGAATCACTCTTCATCACTTTTCATTTCATATCTTTCAATCTCTCCTTCTCTTCTAGTGCTTCCTGCCTCGTATCCTAGAGATATGCTCCAGCTTACAACACTTAAAATCAAGTACAGGAGATGAAGAGCTGGCTTAGCGGTTAAGAACACTTACTGCTCTTGCAGAGAACCCAGATTTTGTTCCCAGTACCCATATGGTAACCCACACCCATCTACAACTCCAGTTCCAGAGGATCCAATGCCCTCTTTTGTCTTCTGAAGGCATGCACATACTGCCCAGACATACGTTCAGGCAAAATATTCATACACATAAAATAAATAAACCTTTTTTTAAAATTCATTTTTAAAAAAAGCAAGTATAACTGGACATGGTGAAGTACACTTGTAATCATCCCAGTGTTCATAATGCTGAGGCAGGAGGATTGGGAGGGTAAGGGCAGCCTGGGCTAGATAGCAAGACCCTATCTCAAAAATGAATGAATGGATGGATGGATGGATGGATGGATGGATAGGCCAATGGACAGACAAACAGATGGGTGGACAGACAGGCAGATCAAGTACATCAGAACGTCCCTTCCTGTACGTCCCCAAGAAGGAAACGAAATGAAGGAAGGGAGTTTAGGCACTTAGGGACTGTCCTCAGTGTGACCCTGACCCCAATCATCTGGAAAACTCCCCTGACGCCAATTTCAAATGCTCCATGGATCAAAGCCCCCTGTTTAAGGTGCTCCATGGATCAAGGCGTCTCTGCTCAATAGCCTTTCGATAATTATACGAGCCCCAGTGCTGGTAGGTACACTTCATCTTGTGCACCAGGAGACAAATCAGCATTTCACTGGGCACCCACAACTGTTTTCTTTGTTCCGTAACCAGTTAAAGACACACAGCCCTTTCCGCTTGAGTGACGCTCTCTCTTGGAACCCCTCCTGCTTTGGGAGTCTCTCTTTCCCTTTCATTTCTAATTAACTTCAACGACCTCAACAGAGTTGGTTGAGGCACTCAGCTCTGGAGTCTGCGGACTCGTTCTCCATCATCCACAGGACATGGTCATGGGGTCACAGTAGCTCCAACCTCTGAAGTTTTCTGTCGGCTGTTACATCCTCAACCCCACTTCACTGGCCGCCTCATTCCCCTTCTATAACCCACACCGGCTCTCCCTGCTTCCCCATCTCAGCTTACCAGCTCAATCCACGGCTGTCTGAATTCATAATCACTCACGGCAAGGCCAACACCCAGCACTGTCAGATCCACTGGGGAAGTCCCCTTCAGTCAACCGTATTGCTCACTCTCTCTGTCTTGGAACTGTCCACCCTCTGGTAACTATAACGACAACTACTCTGTCATTGTCGGTCCCATCTGGACACTTCATCCACTTGCTACACAGTCACGGGGTTTCCTGTCCATCAGTCCTTACACCACTGATTTTTGTTTCTGGACGATCGCACTTCTTATTGAAGTTTTCCTTGTCACCTCTAACTCCCAGATTTATGCATCTCATTTGCAAATCCTTCCTGAATGACAGATTTGCATACACACCTGCAAGCTGCACATCCCTGTCCTACTTGCCAAGGTCACCTCAAACTGAACCACCTCAAAATGAACTCACAGTCTCCACCCTGGCCCTAACCCTGCTCCTCCTGGGATCCCTGTCTTACTCGGCGGCTCCACTCACTACGCACCCATCCAGGCAAACCGGACACCCTGAGTCCTCCTCAGCGGCACCGTCTGGCCTGCAGTCTCCCGCTAAGATCTGCTTTGAATAGCCCTATTCTTTTCCCTCAGTTCCCAATGTTCTGCTCTTCCCTGACTATTTTGTAATCACTCATCTGGAGTATTGCCACAACCTCGCCATTAGAACCCCTGGTTCCAGAGTTAGCACCCCGACACCTGTTTCCCTAGACACAGTCACTAGGGTGTATAGTCATCTGAACCCGGATCTGGAGACGTCATGTTCTTGCTTTAAAACTCCTTACTGTCTGTGGATAGGATTCAAAATCTCTGGCATGACCATTTCATTCACCAGTACCAGCACCAGCACGAGTCTCTCTTTGTTCCGAACATTCGGTAGTCATTCCCCGCTCACACCATGCTGTTCCATCCTGCCACGCTTCTCTCTTCAGGGACACTCACCCTTTCTCTTCCATCCTTCAAACCAGCTCATCTACTGTTTGTTTCTCAAAGGCATCACAGCCCTTCCCTTGCACTCCTGAGGCGTTCTCTGCTTACCTCTACCTCAGCGTTGCTCTGCTATTTTGAAATTACCTCTTGTTGGACCTGTGTTCCAACATCACACTAAAAGCTGCTGAAAAGGAGGACTTACAGGAGTTGCTGTCGTACCTGACAGTACGAAACTGAGTAATTCTTACAGCAAGGATATGAGGTAGTGTTTACACATGAAGAGACTGGGTCTCTGAAGGTCAGGGTGCTTTCAGGTCTAACCTGGGAAACATGAGCCAGGCACAAGCTAGAAATGAAATTGAGATGCCAGGGCCTCAACTCAGGAAGATGGCCCTGACGAGGAATGTAACGAAATGAAGGAAGGAAGATTCTAGCAAATGAGAGAATACAGACTTGTGGCCTTGGCACTGTGGGTTTCTTTTTTCTTTCCTTTTTTTTTTTTTTTTTTTTTGGTTTTTCGAGACAGGGTTTCTCTGTGTAGCTTTGTGCCTTTCCTGGAACTCGCTTGGGAGACCAGGCTGGCCTCGAACTCACAGAGATTTGCCTGCCTCTGCCTCCCGAGTGCTGGGATTAAAGGCGGGCGCCACCACCGCCCGGCTTTTCTTTCCTTTTTTAAAGATAGATTTTTACCATGTAGCACAAGCAGGCCTGGCATTTGTGATCCTCCTGCCTCAGCCACATGATACAAGCACGTGCCACCATATCCAGCTAACCTTACTGTTTCTAGGTAGAGCCCTGAGACACTAAACTACCAGACCAGGCCTACTCACCACCCAACGCCAGAGGCTGCAGGCTCTGGCATAGCCAGTGTGCCCGTGGGTATCCCCCACTCTGAATCACAACCGACTTCTCCCTTGCACTTACTCAACCTCTGCTTGGTGAGCAAGAAGGCCTCACCTCTCTGACACAAGCTTCCAGGAGATTCCTAGTATAGCTCGTGGCAGGGAGTGTCCCCAGATTACCCAGGTGACAGAAGAGACACACTTGGACATGTGCAGACAGGAGCTGCCGTCCCTCAGCCTCTACTGAGAAGACTCCGAACCTCAACTACCTACTTCCCAGCAGCCTTCCCCAACAACGGGAAGACAAGAAGGGGGGTCAAAAGGCCTAGACATGAGACAAGCCGAAGAAAGCTGAAGCCCCAGATCAAGAGAACAGGCAATGTTGTGAGACAGCAGCGAAAGAGAGAGGTGGTTAGAGCCCATGACCCCACACCTGCACACATCAAAACACGGTCCCTCTCTGCACTCCTTCCTCCAGAGGTCCTAGGTGGAAGATGACTGCTTCTGGGTGAGGGAGACAAGGATATTAGGTTGGAATTATTCCAGAGAAAACTAAAGCTAGCATTTGTGTCTATGAAACACAAAGAAGGTGGGGGGGGGGGTTGCAGATAACAAGGGAGAAGGATAAGGTCCCCTTCTCCGGTAAACCCCAAGCCGACCATAGGGGAAGAGCCAGAGGTTCATGGTGAGAAACATCCTACCCTCTGTCCTTACTCAATTCAATGAAGACATCCAAGCCAACTTCTCACCCCCTCAAGCTGTGTCATAGTCTCACTTTAAAACCCATAGTCCCAGGGGCAGGGAAGATGCTTCCTTCCTGGGGAAGGGGAATGACCAGAAGACTCCTGGAGCCTGTAAACAACCTCAGCCCTGCTCACATTCCTCATTCACCAGTGGAGACCTTCAGCCACCTGCCCACCCCCCATTTCCCTCTGAAACTGAGATAATGGCCTTTTGTTGACAGAGTTTCACAAGGAAATGGAATTTGTTGTCCTCCTTGTCCACCTGCCCTTAGCCAGCTCCACCCCATGTCAGCTGCAAGAGAGGACACCAACAGGGTAAGCCACATCCGGGTGTCTGTGAGGAGCACATGCAGTCCTGACCCACCTTCATTGCTCAAGAAGGGAAAAAAGCCTGGGAAACCTGGGGTCCCCCTCCGGAGAAGGAATGATGGCTCACAGATAACACCTCGGTTGACTCCCTCCAGCCATAAGAAGAAAAACAAACACTCATTGAGAGTCTTCTCTTTGCATATATTATCTCATTAAAAGCTCCCAACACACATCCCATTGTCTCACTTGATAGAGGAAACAGAACCGTGAGCTGCTTGGAGGCCACACAGGTAACAAACAGAGTCACAGAGACACAAACACACACCTTCTCCACTTCAGAGATCTAGCTGTCACCAACCACTCAGGAGCCATCCTTCTTCTTCTTCTTTGCATGGACAATGACGGCGCCCCCGTTACCTGAACTCATCGCTCCCATCAGAGCATGAGTCTTCCAGGCTAGAAACCACTTTCTGATGGTGTCTTGGGAGTGACAGCAAGAACACAATGCAGACAAACTGAGGCATATTTAATAAGTGTGATTGACTGGCTGCTATTGAAATTATAGTTCATCAGGTGATTTAAAAAAAAAAAAAAGACTATTTTTCCTCTACAGCAAGGTTTCTCAATCTCAGCATTACTGACATTTTAGGGCAGATCTGTCTTTGTCATAAGGATTGTTCTGTGTACTGAAACACCCTGACCTCTACCTCTTAAATGTCAGTTGTACCCTCAGACACCCCATAGATGACAGCCGCAAATATCCCCCAGACATTACCAGATGCCCCATTGGTGGAAAAAAAAATCACCCTCACAATTGAGCACTATTGCTTGAGAGTAAATAAATAAATCGAATAAAACAGCAAGAAAATGACTTCTTTCTCTGCTCAAATAGCCCTTATCATAGTTGATAAGTGAGAACCATCATCTAAGTCCCAGAGCCTGAATTTCAGAAAACCAAGACAAACCTTCCTGTTGTCCAGAACCAAATAGGGAATTTCACAACGAGATGTCACCTGCTTGAGGGACTGCGTAGGCAATCAGGCCTGGGTTCAAATTGCAGTGCATAGTCCCAAGTCGCTCTCTGTAAAGAAGTGGAGCAGAAATAAGCCTCTAACTGTCATCCCTGTACCCAAGAGGTTTGCTCAGTTCACCTAACCTCCATTCCTGCAGTGACTCATAGCTGTGAGGAGTAAATACGATGGGTAAATACAATGTTTAGTGCAGTTTGGCTCAGGAAGTCTTGGAAACAATTGCTTCTTCCCCTCATCCCATTTGTCACCAGACTCTTGAGGCCGTCAGGAACTTCTGGCTTGTCTGAGTCTTTTCCTACCACCCACAAGGTAAACATGAACTAAGTCAGAATCTCTGGCTTGAGGGTACATAGCATAATAATTGATCTATTCATTCATAATAAGCTAACATGTTATCTTCCATGGAATTTTATTGATGCTAAAAGTTGATAGTATAATATTTGTGTTAATTCTAAAAATATATAACATTAGTCGTTTTCTATTAGCAAATTATAAATGGACTATGTAAATCAGTACACCACATTCTTAAAAGTATTTCATTAAAATGTCTGTATACTTGTGTGGCGATGGATGGATGGATGGATGGATGGATGGATGGATGGATGGATGGATGGACGGATGGATAGAAAGATAGATAGATAGATAGATAGATAGATAGATAGATAGATAGATAGA